>VZTH01018404.1:376523-405014 GCA_013397815.1 Aleadryas rufinucha
GGCCAGCTCTCCCCTCGCTCCTCCAAACGGGCCAGCTCTCCCCTCGCTCCTCCAAACGGGCCAGCTCTCCTCTCGCTCCTCCAAACGGGCCAGCTCTCCCCTCGCTCCTCCAAACCGGCCAGCTCTCTCCTTGCTCCTCCAAAGTGTGGCCTTGGTTTGGTGCCCGTGTCCACAGGGCCCTCTCTGCAGCTGGGAGGGCACTGCCCCAGGGCCACACGACTGTGCACAGACAAAAGTACTCATATAAAGAGTCTTACAACAGCACCTATAGATTATTATGAAAGCTGTCTCTAAAACAGGTATGAATCACCCAACAGCTACAGCAGCACTCCTGTGCAGAGATGATTAAGAATTTTTATGCAACTTCTTTAATCAGAAGAGGCCTACTTGGTTGAAAATGAAACCTCTGCAGGAAAAGGTTGGTTTTGATTAATTTCTCAACTTGAAAAAGTGTCCAAATTATGAGTGTGTTTCACTTTGACATTTCTAAACATACAGAAAAGGAAAAAGAAAAAAAGAAAAAGAAAATCATGTTTCAAGCCACTTCGTTTTAAGATGGGTTAAATGTCATTATAAGATCAACTGGTGCAGTAACAGCCTTGTTCAGAATTTCTTGCTCTGTAAGAATCCCCAAATAATAGCCCCTGGATCTCTATAGGTTGTTACCTATCAAAGCCATTACCTTTCATAACGCAACCTCAGAGAAGATTTTTTTTCTGAAAAAAAGAGATGCATTCCTACTTTTAATTAATTGATGTAAGAAATTGTGTCATTTCAGAACTTTGACCAGGGTTACAAATTCACCACTGAAGATGGATCAAACTGATCAGTGATTTCACAGGATCATGCTTATTTTTATTTGCTGATTTTTTTTGTTTGAGCTAATGGTCTCCTTATGGAATGTCTACATGCATTGAGGTGAGCTCCTTACCATTAGCAGTCTCTTTTAGAATGATTATCAATTGGCAGTTTGATAATCAATTTCAAAGCATTTTTCAAAGATGCTAAACCCCTTTTCACAGAAAAAGAAAGTGAAAGGGGAGCGGAGTGACTCATCCAGGCACATGGACTATGTCACATGCAGAGCCAGAAATAGACTCTGAGCTCCTGGTACCCACACTCATGGCCTGGGCATTAACACAAAACTGATAGCAGGTATCCCACCACGTTGCAAAGGAACATCCCCTTCTGGTGGAACACGCATTTGAAATTCAAAATATATTTGCTTGCTTTTTGGCAATACATGCTGCAGTGCCTCCCTTACTCTTTTGCCTAACCCTACCCAGAGCTGGAAGAAAAATAAAAGTCCATTGATCATATCTTTCCATATCAGTTGCTTTGCATTGATGTTGCTGATACTGTAAACTTGGCTGCACACCAAACAGAAACGTTACAGCTGAACTGGATCAGATTTTCATGAGTAATCACCACCAGATTTGGGTCATATCTGTAGATGCAGCCACTGCAACCTTTAGACTCAGTTTTGAACATGGTTAAGTATGTTGAGGCCAAGCACTTTGAAATAAAAAGAGACCAAAAGCAGACCATTTGCTCTGGCCTCAAAAGTGAATGCTGAGCTCTTTTAGGAATCTGGGCCACTTCATCCATCTTCTCTATTTATAACTATTCTGCCCATTGAAGAAGACAAGGCTACAGATGTAAGGGGAGCTGATGGCCAGGACAGAACTACATGTCAGAAGTTTGAGAGCTTGAGATCCTCTAGTTCAGAGCTGCTCATTGAGGCCACCTAACAGTAAATGGCTCTCGGGGAGAAGATAATGTGGCCAGTCTGGTGAAATGGACTGTTCTAAGCTATGCAAGAAAGCAGGATGGACTAGACCAAATAATGTTACTTTTTAAGAGTCTTCCAAAATCAAAGTATGTTTGAAAGAAGCAATGAGCTTCAGTATGTTTGCAGTAGTAAAAGATAAAAGAGAGTATGAGAGATGGTCCAGTGAGGCCTAAGCCAGTGGTTAACTACTAATACAGCCCAGTAGTTCTGGTTCTTTAGGAATGACAAAGCAAGAAATAAATGCACGGGGGTTTGGCATGGGTGGAAGCTGTTATTACAAACTAGTAAGATTGCAAATCTTGAGTTTTTTCTACCAGGCATTCTTACTAAAAATTAACCCTTCTAGTAGGAAGAACAAAAATAACAGAGAAGCACATTAAGTTCATTGAAAACCAGCTTGAATGAATGAATCTCAGAGTGGAATCCAGTAGTAAATGGGGCTGACTATGAGCGAAGATGGTAAATATTAGTTCTTGGTTCATAGTGGGTTGGTTTCGGGCAGCTGTTTGGGGAATTTTTTTTTTTTTTTAATCCAGGCCATCCATGTGGAGGCACTTTTCATGCAGTGAATTCCATCAGCACAACAGACGAGGTACCTACAGTGTGTCTGTGACAGTAAACCTACAACTGGTACTGAAATTGACTGGGATTAACACTTGTTCAGAGAGAGGGGAAAGGAAGGGCCAGCACCAGGTGCCATGTGGAAACTTCAGCAGCACAAGCCTAAGAGGAGAGAAAACATCAGCAGAGGTTTAGGGAAGAAAAGAAGGATGACAACAGAGGTTTCACACAGGAGGGAGATGAGCTCACAGTGAGGAGAAGGGTGTGGAGAAGAAGCTGTCATGCTAAAAATCTGTGTCAGTAGAATTGGCAGAGAACATTAGAGCATGTGGAGCCATAGGGTGATAAGGAGGGTAGGTCATAGTTAAAGAGTGATCTGATTCACACAGTCACAAAATGTGTTTTAATACAAGCAAATGCAAGAGAACCCATCCGGGAGAAAAGAAAGAAAAGAAAGAAATCTCCTGTGGGAGGGCAAGAATCTGCCTCTGAAAGCAATGATGGATACAGGGTATGAAATCAGGCTGGATAGCTGAATGCTCAGCACAAAAGTGTAATTATGTTTTTAGCATCTGCATCTATGTATCAGTTATGTACTGCTTATCTCTGTACAGATGTTTCTTTAAGTACAGTAGGAATTATAAATAGGAGAACCACCACAAAATCTGCGCAAACGTCACAGACCTGTGAAACCATTGCAGAGCCAAGCCATGTTGCAGATGGTGAAACACAGCGTTGTGTGGGAGTTAACTATTTCCACATTAACGATATTCAATCACAGTGGCCCATTTTCACACAGCTTGCTGAACTTCAGAAAGTTTGCACAGAGGTTAAGGTTTGACATTTTGAGAAAGAATGGCTTAGTCTTCTATCCTCTAGTGAGAACTACAATAAATAATCAATAATAGAAGAGAAACAGACTCTTACTGCATCCCTTTCCAGGGTGGAAGCACTGAAAACATGCTTTTTTGACACAAATGCTTATTCTGAGGTCTTCATTACCAGGATCTCCAGTAAAATAGCCATAGGCAAGAAAGCACTTAATCTGACTGTTACATTAGGCTTCCTGAAACCACATGTAGCTGCAATTGTGAGTGCAGGCACAAGGAAATGTCCTTACACTTCTAATGGACTAACAGAATTATATTTCTATCAATATGTAAGGTTGTGATGAGGTCCTACTTAAAGGGTAGTCCTTTAGTGAGTTAGGATTGGTATTTTATAACTAGTGTGATTTCTGTTAGTTTATGCAAAGCATGTCTCTAAGAATGAAACAGATTGAGATGGGGCATAACGTCTTGTCACAGCGGCATAATTCATGACTGCACTCAGAAATCACTTCTCTCTTTAGATTTAGGTAGTAGTTCAGAAATTACTTCTAGAAAGCAGTGTTCTCTCTCAACCACTCAGTTCTACATATCTCTAATTAAGTGTTTAGCTAATTTATTACTGCTGCACATCTGTTATTTCTGCAGTACTGGGTAAATACAGCACAATATTTTCAGTGTTATTACCATCACAGAACACTGTAAGTGTTTGCCCACTTCTTAATCAGAACCTACCCTTCTGACCATGGCACTGGGTGTTTTGAGGCTGTGGGAGGAGGAGAAGGACGCTGGAGGTTGCCTGACTGCTCTCACCTGTGTCTCCTGGATGCAAGGAACCACAGTAAGGGAATTTAGCTGCAGAGCCCTTGAAAGTCTCCACCAAACCTTCATGAACTGTGTGATCACAGCTTGCAGTAGGAGTTGCAGGTTGGACAGAGGTAAAACTCCAATACTAAACCCCAGATGTTTGCTACAGGCTTGATCCCAATGTCCCAGAGCAATGACAGAGCAGCAGAGGTACCAAACTGATGCCCATCACCAACATGGCAGGAGTCAAAGGACCTCTGGTCTGTGTGCCAGTCCCAAGTCAGTAGCTGAAGCTGGCTGCACAGTGATTCCCTGGTACATAGCTGAGAGCCACTTCTTTGCTCAAGCAAACCCAGCGATGGCATCCAGACACCACTCACAGGCATGCAGGTACAAGCATGAGGTAGAGGTAATTGGCAAGGTCATTAAGGAAAGTCCATACTCCCTTGTTTGCACAGGTATAGGTCTCATTTCCTTGTCACACACCTTGAGGTGAAAAGACAAAAGTGCCCACCTCACAACAGCAGCTTGAGAGGAATGAACTCTTTCAGGTGCTTTTCCCCTCCTTGGAACAAAGCAATTCCACAGGTACCCAGCAAACAGAAGTGTGGAGAAGGGAAGGTGTCCCACCCAACATGCCATGAGAGGGAACTGCAGCTTCATAAGGAGGAGGGCAGAGAGCGAGAGTGACATTTTCCCAACATCTCATTCTCAAAGATGGCTGAACTAGTGACTGCCTGTAAACCCAAGGAAACAGCAACGTAACAGGTCAAGCACTGACATAAGACAGTTCAACCTATCTTGTTGACAGTTACAGGCAGATGAGAACAGGGACCACAGCACCAACTCGTATGCAACATTTAAACACAGTGTTTCCTATACTCTCATAACATACAGCAATCACCACGAACAAGTTCTCTTAGGTCATAATGACTGCTAAGTCACCCAAACTTTAAAAAAAAAAAAAAANACCCAAAAATTAAAAAAAAAAAAAAAAAAAAAAAAGGAGCACTAAACAATTCTGCTTTTTAAATGCAACAAAAAGATAAAAAAAAGAGGCATTTGTAATAAATACCTGCTACAAAAGGAGAGGACTTGTCAAACCCTGCTCTGTGTGTTCTGCTAGTTGGGGCAACCCACACCCCAAACCACAGAGCGTTCAGGCAGGGTGTAATCCCATTGCAAGGAGGCTTCTGTCACACAATAACCTCCCCTCTCCACTAAGGTTGGGTTCTGACCAGGAACGCATTCATCCTTCACGCCCGGTTTCTGAGGATTTACTGTTTTGTTACAGCACTGGATATGTCACTTCCAGTTTAATGCAATGAATTTCAGGCTGACCACAATTGGGTGCGCAGCTACTTAGCATGAGCTGTTTCTCCAGGAAGGTTTAAGAGTAGCCCTTTGTGTTATGTTAGTTCCTGGCCTCGAGGAAGAACAAAGCGAAAAACAGATGCTGCCATAAGCACAAAGCCAGAATGTGCTGAGCCACACAGAATTGCAGTGGAAGTACTGAAGATAAGAGTAACACCCACTGACCCAGCCCTTCCAGCAGCCAGCAGTGACCAGGAAATGACCGTTTTCCCCCAGCAGACCGATCGCTGCCGATCTCAGCCTGCAGAGACACCCCACCAGTACCAGTGAGACTCTTGAATCAGTTAGATGCAGTCCACACGTTATTGACTGAGTTACAGAGCTGCAAACACGTTCAGTTCTGTTTAGAACACAGACCACTCAGATTTACCCTAAATATGACATATTAAATGTAGGTCATCTTAGAGTCAGGTTCCCATTCTTTAATTTCAGTTAGACAAATCTGTCACATGTGAGTCAGTTTCAAAATGCTCTTGGGGCAGTGGGAGTTTGCCTATATACAGAACTATGTAGATACCAAAAAAGAAACTAAAGATTTGACCTTTGTTTACCCAAGCAAGTCTCAATTGACCAAAAGCCACATCAGATTTTAATAGCATTTCTAGAATTGATTCAGCTCTGACAGGCCAACTTCCACAACTTGACTGCAAGTACAGCACATCTGTCAGCAGGAAGCCTACACAGAGACTGCAGAGGCACCAGGAACCCGCAAGTTACACAAAATAAACACTTTGGTGCAAAAATCTGAAACAGGAGCAGAGCCAGTGTGACAGAATGCACTGATTTATTCACCGCCTTCACTCCAGCGAGGAGCCCTCCTGCACCTGTCTCCATCACATCTGGCTGTTCCAGGAGAATGCCCAGAGGGCTGGTGAAGGTGCATGAGCAGTGCCAGTCCTCCAGCAGCACCAGTGATGAGTCAAGCCCTGTCTGCACAAGCACACAGGGACCAGTTATCAAGGGGGCCATCTGAAACTAGCCACGAGCACCATCAGCACGGGAGCAGTGCTGTCAGAGACGCCCCATCGCAAAGCTCCGTGTCCCTTTGTTCACATGTAAGCCCAAGACAAATCCTCAACCAGGGCACTTTCACCTTTAGTCACAGCTTCATGACCGTCTTTGTAATACCTTGGGCAAATATTGACTTGGATCCAACAGACTGAAAATATTTGGTTTGCACCAGATGTGGTGCGTATATGTCTTTGAAACATTAGCTAAAGGAGTGATTTGGGAAAATAAAAATGGAAGGTGGATGTGTTTACTTTGCAAGGTTGTTCACGTTGTGCCCAGATGCCAGAAGTGTGCGTGAAGGTTTCACCCACAGGAAGAAAGCCAGCTGTAAGTGCCGCGATGCACAGGCAAACTGCGTGCACGTGCATTCCTGCGCCTGCAGCTCACCACATGACAGAGGAAGGGCTGAGCATCGCTGCTGAGTACGTTAACGGGTCCATGCATTCCTGCTCTGAAGACACCTGAAAAGGTCTCTTAGCTGTAGAACAAATTACTGAGCTTATTGCTTCAGGACACAGCCTCCAAAGCTCTTGGCTTACAAAGCTGGGGCTGCTTTCTGTAAGAACTTGAGCAGCATTTCCGTGGCCCCCAGCTGACAGCAGCTTTGGATATGCAGACACTGTTCTAAGGGAAGGGAAGGTAACTGCCCACTCCTCTCCCATTTCTCTTGCCCAGCTAATTAGAAATTAGAGTTCCAGTAAAAAACATGTATTGAAAGCACACATCTAAGCAGAGAAACAGCCTTTGTAGAAGGCTGAAAGCAACAGAAAGATAGTTTGACTGGTTTAAGTTGCTTCAGTTTTAAATTCTTAGGTCCCTCCCTGCCCAGCTGTCAATTCCTCACGTGCATCTACTCTCTCCTGCTAAAAATCATCAGTCAGGTGAAGCTTTGGCAAACACAGAGCTTGCTTATGGAAACTGGGAGAGGGAGGCAAAGCACTTTAGCACCATTCAATAACCTATGGATATTCCTTCTATCCAATATTTTCATTTTGGGACGTGATGTGCAATCATTTTGGGGGTCTTTCTGAAGGAACAGGAGTGTGAAAAGATGTTCTTTTCTGTATTCACCAAGCAAACACAGAAGAAAAGAAAAACCACAGAATTTTGTTCAGTATATTTGCAGGAAGAACAGTATATTTGCAGGAAAAGCCCTAGTGAAATATGTTTTTTGGGCCAAACTCAATTGGTAGAAGTTTGTACAGAACAGTTATTCTTTCGGGACTGGAAATTCATAGCAATGCTCTTTAACCACCTCTCTTAAAATAATTGAGCCTGCAGCACATCCCAGACAGCACTTGAGAAGTACAAGAGTAACATTTTGCTGAGTCCTTTTCCACAAGTGAATCTTTTCATCAGATACACAACACCTGACACCTGGGGCTCTTACGCCCTCTGAACAGTCAACAGATTTTGCCCAGAGCAAGAAAAACCAGCAAGCCACATACTGATCCACACGTACACCTACCTCTAATGCACTGCCTCCCAACCCCACTGGAAATTCAGGGGTCATGAACCTTCCTGGTCATGAAGGACCACTACAGCAGCCAACCCATCCTTTTAAACAGCTTATATACAGGTTTATTGTGAATCTCTGCAGAAAACTAACCCTGAAAACTACTTAGACACTAAGCTTGCAATCAGTCTGATAACACACAGCTGCAGGAACATCACACCTCCCAAAAGGGGAGTTACAGATTGGTTTCAACATCATGATCAGTTAAACCAGCACTAGGAAAGAGATGAATCTTTGGCCATATGTTCCCTTGAAAATATTCCAAGTTCATTACCAGAGGCCAAGACACTTCACAGTAACATACCACAGGTTCAGGAACTAAGGTTATTTTAGAGGAGCCCCAGAAAGACACTTCTCTGTATTCATGGTAAGGAAGGTAAGCTCAGGCCTCAGTGTCACAGTAGCATGCAGAGCCTCCAAATGCAGCAGTAAATCCAGAAAGGCCATTAGAGGTTTCTCCCTGCCAAGGAAACTCTTTAGACATGTTACAGTCAATATGCCTCATACCTGGAGGCTTCTGAGCCATCATCCCCACCAGCCACTGATAGGGATTCACACCTCCCTCCCCAGCTAATTATTGACAGTCCAGCATGCTCTTAGCTCTGAGCGTCTGAGTGAGTTCAGCCTAGGTTTCCTTCCTCCACATCGCAGCACGCATTTGAGTACTCCATCTCCCAAGTCATATTCAGGTTATAGTCCCCCTTCAAGGTGTTTAAGGGTTTCCCATGGAGGAATCAAATTGCTCCAGCACCACCTCATGAATACTGAGCCTGACCTTTCTGGCTATTGCTGCCCAGAGCCTGGATGTGCCAGAGGCACTTGCTGCACATGCATTTTCTCTCAGTATTGTGGTAGAGTTTCCTCCACCTCTTTGTCAACCACTGTTACAACATAGAACCGAGCACCATTGTTGGCAAGATGTGCGATTACCTATTTGAAATTTCTCTTTCAAGTTTATAGGATTGCAAACACACACAAGGAGTCCCTAGCAGGTCTCTGTATGCCATGGACAGGTGGACTTAAACACAATCTCCTCTGGCCTATGACTTTCTTATACTGATGGCATCTTCCCTGTTCCCCCTGCTCCTCTGCCCTGACCAGCCTTTACACATAGGGGCAGTTTAGTTTATTTTTGTCTAACAGAAGTGAGTTTCAGTCCTCAGGGCATCATATAAAATTAAGTCAAATTCTCAGTCCCATAAACAAGGCCTTTTACAGAGCTAACAGTGAAAAGCCTCCTTATTGACAGATGAGGAATTAGGCTCATTTATTTAAGTTGACAAAATATTTTGTTATGCTGTGGAAAACATAAAACCTCCCATGAGCATGGCTGGGCAGCTGCAGCATCAAGGCTACTGTGAGCTGTGCTGAAGGGGCACTTTAGCTCCTTTAGCCCATAAACCCAATTTCAGTTACCACCCTTTACTGTCAATATACATAAAAGCACCCCTCTGGAATAAAGGGATTGAAGAGATAGGAAACAGAGCACCCAAAACACAGGCCAGACACGTGTCAGGCTGGGAGCAGGGCTGCACCATCACAGGCCTGTGTTTGCCATGCACTGGCCTGCCTGAGGGCCCACATGCAGGAGCCAGCTCTTGGCAAAGTTGACTGCCACCAGCTCTCACACAGAGGTGACATTTACCCCTCACAGCATGGGGGGCCGGGAAAACGCACGGCACTGAGTCACCCCTCAGCAGCAGCAGAGAACAGGCACAGCAATGCCTGCAGCCTGGCTGGACAAAGAGAAGCAGCTTTTGGGGTAGAAAGCAAGGCCTGGTATTTGTTGGCTTCTATACTAGTCAGGAAAATGAAGCACAAGGAAACAATTTGTTGTTGTTGTTGACAGGTATATTTACCCTTTTTTTCCCCCCTGCAAAACAAAGCCCACCAGAGCTCCAGGACTGCCAGTGCCTCTCAAGAGGCACTGGTACCACCAATGGAGACTGATTCACTTGCCTGTACTTGTGCTCTCAGGGAGCTTCAGTGATTGTCAGCTGAATTCCCACCACACATCTAACAGGAAGAAGGATTGGAGAGAGGGCAGTAACTACCTAGGAGACTCTCACTACCAGCACCAACAGACACCCTCACTGTAACACATGCTGCACATCCAGTCATGCTGCTTAATTGCAGCGTTTCCCCTGATTCAGATGAACAGTGGCAGAACCCAACTCAGCCGGTGCAGTTGTCCTTTTGTGATACTCTTTACTGTATGGGACCCGTAGGATCCAACATTTTCTGAGTGAGAACCACACCTCCTTATGCTTGCATTTTGTAGAGAGCATCTTGTTTCTAGAGCCCCTACTGAGGTCTAAAAAACCAGAGTCCTTAACCTTGCCAGAGCATCAATACAAAGGCTATGGCAGCCTTCCCCAACATGCAGAAGTTCACAGAAAAAATTGCTCAAACATGAGATTTCAGCAACTGAACATGCAGAGGAACAAAACCAACATCCAAATGGCAAGTGGAAAGAGCCACAGTTAAAAACCAAACCACAGCAGTCTCAGAAGAGAGAAGTAACTGTCAAACATCTCCCTTTCTACAATTATTTGGTGCCTAGCTGTTTGAGGCACTTCACACTTAAGCAGGCACATGCCCTTCCATGGCCCCATGTCTGCCTGGAGTACAGTGAATGGTGTGAAAGGTTTCAGACAGAGATATTTAGAATTCAGGGAAAAGTAAGAGAGGACAGAGCTCACTCCCCTTGCATAAAACCCCTTCCTCCCATAAATGCAACCGTTCTTTTCCATCCTTGCAAGGGTCTGTGACGCAACTTGGGCTGGGGAAACTGGGAAGGAAACACCCGCTGGAACATCACCCCCCTCGCCTGGGATGAAGGGAGAGGTGGCAAACGGCCTCACCACCTCAACTGGCCACAGAAATGAATCCAAAGATTGCCAAACCCTTGTAGGGAACAGCAGCAGTGAGCCCTGCCAGAGCCAGGCCCAGCTGACAAGCTGGAGAGAGTGAGGCTACCTGGATCAGTAGAGGAGCTCACAAGCAAAACACCTCAGCCAGGGTGGAAATATCACACAGGAAGGAGAGACTCTTCTCAATTGCCATTAATGTTAATTTAAGCTACTGAAAACACAAATAATTCCAAAACCAACTGACAGCAGATATATAGAGTACACAGCAGAGCTCAGCAAAGGTCAGGCCCCTGCAGCACAAAGCCCAGCACAAGCACACAGGAAGACCCAGCTGTTTTCTCTCAGAGCTCGAGGCGACAGCACCCTGACTCACACTCGCTATTAGTCAGTGTGAGCAAGAGCATCCTGCTCCAGAAGGTCTGAGCTCCCTGACTGCATGCAGGTTTGCAATAAGGGATGTCTACACCTGAAACCATCATTCCTGCAGCATCTCAAAGAGTTAGAACAGCTACATAAAGAGGATCAAGACTATTTTTCACCCATTCCCTTTTTGGGTCTCACCCTCCTGCCTGCCTGTCCATGTTGCTGTGCTTCAGGGAGGCAAAGGGCAATAGTGGAGGCAGAGCTGACAGCTTGTGAAATTGGGAATTTAGCAGGTGTAACAGGCAACATAAGATCCCTTGGCTTAAATCAGTTAAAGCTAATTGCTAGAAGGAGTCCCTGAAAGCAATTTAGACCAAAGTAATGTCTATTCTTTTCTGGCTGACCACATAATGAAATACTATTCATTTGTTGTGGCTCTTCACTTCAACACTTAAACTTTCCTATATGAAATACTGAAAACATATTTTTGCCTCTTTTCAGATGAGTGTACTCTTTTGAACACTGGGAGTTAGCTTCTTGTCTCTTGCACTGATACCTCTTTTTCCCCTTTGAACTCACCCCTTGAGTCTATCAGTGAGTTTTGGGAATGTATTATTCCTAGGGGGGGAAAAAGTGTAAAACATAAGTTCTATACCATAATGACCTGTCTGTCACCTCAGAGGATTACAATTTCCCTTTAATGCCAGCTGCCCCTATTACAGTAACTAAATCAATGGAATATCTTGGCCATTTTGAACACCTGCTGTGCTGCACTCCTGCCAGCCAGTGCCAGTGCGCTGGCAGAGCAGCCACCTCTGAGCCATGTGCCATGGAGGGAGGTGGCAGCACGAGCCAGCAGCTCAGCTATCTTCTGGGCTGCTTGAGCGGGGGAGCCCAGCACTGCTGCAGCAAATGCTGCCAGTGCCTTGGGAAGCTGAGCCTGGGTGAGCTGGGGTGGATGTACCCCATGCACTGTAGTATCTAGCTGGCTGGAAGATCCCACATGTGCCAGAAAGTTGGCTGATGGTACTAAAAGAAAGTAATTTCAATACCTGTTACATTATTTTCCTTCTATGTTCGCCTTATTCAGTATTCTTTTGTCATGTCACCTCTACTTAAAAAAACCCCAAAAATGCAGAAGAGAAGCAGCATGTTGGAACAAGCACATAAAAGTGGTTTGCTTTCAACTTATTTGAAAGTTTTATCACATGTTCCAGGTAAATCTGTTAGGCAACATTATTCCAACTAGGTGGGGCCAACATTTTTATAATGTAGGAAACATTTCTTTCAGATTTATGTATTCTTTCTTTACAGTCCGTGTGTTGTGTGTATCACAAACTGGCGTGACACAGACTCAAGAAACGTTCTGAGACTCATGTGCTGGGTTTTTTTTATTTTTCTTCCCCCAGTAAAGAAGTCATAGACAAAACCAGACACCCATATCCAATGCACAGTCAGACATATCTGCAGCTTTAGATGCACAAATATCTTTTCAAATCTGGTTCCATCATTTTACATGCCTTATAATGCATTACAGATACTTACATGCCTGAAATCTATTTAGACTGCTTTATTACTCAGGGGAAAAAATACTGGAAAATACCACTAGCCTATTGACAATTTAAAAAAAAAGGTACCCTTGGCATTCTCAGAAGCTACCTCCACTGCAGGTGACAATAGACAGACAGGATGTGGCGTGGCAATGGAGTAAGGTCTAGGATTCAGCAGGGAAAATCTCTGGAATTTTAACTCTGAGCAGGCATGTAGTAAGGTCTCTGCTAGAGACACACTCCATTGACTTACATGCATATTTCAGTGCTTTTCTAAATCAGAATTCCCTCAAAGGGCTGTATGCTGAGCTGTGTTTCACTACTTACAGTAAGATCCAAATCTTACATAGTAAAGGCAAAATCCATTCCTGATGTGAGCTGGGGTTATGCTGGAGATGAATTTGATTCAACTGACCTGTTTGGTTTTTCTCTATTCCGGGTGGAAAATGCAGAGACTTGAGGAGCACACCTTTGGCAACATGCAACAGCAGCACAGCTTGCAAGCAGGGCTGCACGAGTCTCGCAATCTTTCACCCAAGGCTTATTCTAGAAACCTCTTCCTCCCTCCCCCCATCAACTGCAACAAATGTTTTGCTTGAGGAAGGAGCAAGACCCAGAAGAGCTGCTCTCTAACTTGTGTTGCAATATCCAATCTGAGTGTTACTATCAGCTTTTGGAAACTGACTGTATAGAAAACACAGATGATGTTTGCATATTTTAATTTTAAACATCTCTGTTTGGCATACAGATGGAACCTAATAAGGTGCTTTGTTTCTGCCTCATGAATTAATTCAGCCTGCTAACTGATTTGGATAAAGCATTTTGATTCCAATTAATAAACTTTTTTTCTGTGCAGGCAAAACAACTTTTGGAAGCAAAGTAAAAAGTTCTTTATCTTGCCAGAGAAGTACTTCTATAATACCTATAAGGAATAGACCTTTTCTTTTTATAACCCACTTGTTCCACCCATGTCTTTTAAATCAATCAGATAAATTCACCTTGTTTTTCAATGCCCTGAATCCTGATAGCTCTGCACACTTGATAGGTAATTTAATCATTGTTGGTGTGGATGAACACAAGCTCAAATTAGCTTCTGAAAGCCTTAGTTGTCCCATAGATAGCTCTGCCTTTCCACTTTTATGCAAGAACTGAGCTTCACCAACTGGTTAGCTAGAGGTGTCATTAAAAATTTACAGAAAGAAACAAAGGTGTGCTCCAGTGTCTCTCCTTACCCTTTCTACTGTTACTCTGGCAAACAAAAGGTATGGAACCTGCTTCATTAATAATGGGTCATGTAATCTGCATAATGCATTTTTAATGACACACAGTAATAACATTGAGAGAGATATTTCCAATCTTCAGACTTGCTCCACAGCCTCTCAGTAGCCTGTTTTGATTCTCCCCAGATAAATCTTCTTTTCCTCTTCTTCATTTCAATTCCCCACCTTAAAGCCATGACTTTTTCCCATGGGTAGCTGCATTTCACCCAAACCAGCAGCTGGCACTCATGCAAGCAGGGCTGGGGACATGGGAACACCCTCCCATGCAGCCACACACAAACATTTCAGGGGGTTTGGGTCTGAGCTGCAGCCCAACAGTGGTGCCCTGAGACACACCTCGAACTGCAACTTGTTCTGGGAGGAGACACACTTAAACCAATAAAACACCTGAGTTTCTCCCCGTGAAGAACATTCTTGCCACCTGTGCTGTGTCCATGCTGCCTCCCCAGCCACCCACCCCACCCAGCGGAGCAGTACTAGACTCAAACCACACTAGTTGCCCTATTTGGAAATGGGATGCTCCAAGGGGTCAAGCACACGTTGCTATTGTTGTTTTAAAGGTAAATGCCAACAACTGAGCCTGCTCAGGGCCTGCTGGAGTAAGGCCTGCCCAGAGGGAGAAAGGGAGGGAGGCTGTACCTGGCAGGAAAGGCCCTCCTGAGGGCAGAAGGACTGGGGGCAGCTGCTTCACCCCAGCCAACCCATACCCAGAACCCCTGGCCAGCACTCACTCCATCCACAACAGCAGCTTCCCTGTAAAATAAATACTGAGCATCACCCTGGGGCAGCTCCAAGCCTACCTGTGCCACGCCTTGGAGCCTCCCCTGGCCTGGGCGGGACCCAGGGCATCACAGGCCTTCTGTATCACCACCGAGTCTCCTGCACTGACCTTCTGCATTAATTAACCCAGCATAATGGGCCTAATGTGGTCTTCAGAGCACCTGGCACCTCCTGCTTGGCTGGACCGCAGCCCTTCGGCCTGGTTGCCGTGATTGTGGCCGCGTTTCTGCTCAGTGAGAGCTCGGCCTGTAAAGCCCGGCCTGGGCAGCCCCACGGGCAGAGCGCAGCCTGGCCTGAGCGGGTGAGCCCTGAGGCGACACGGCCACAGCCTGCCAGGGCGGCCCCGCGGGGACACGGCCACAGCCTGCCAGGGCGGCCCCGCGGGGACACGGCCACAGCCTGCCAGGGCGGCCCCGCGGGGACACGGCCACAGCCTGCCAGGGCGGCCCCGCGGGGACACGGCCACAGCCTGCCAGGGCGGCCCCGCGGGGACACGGCCACAGCCTGCCAGGGCGGCCCCGCGGGGACACGGCCACAGCCTGCCAGGGCGGCCCCGCGGGGACACGGCCACAGCCTGCCAGGGCGGCCCCGCGGGGACACGGCCACAGCCTGCCAGAGCGGCCCCGCAGGGAAACGGCCACAGCCTGCCAGAGCGGGTGAGCCCTGAGGCGACACGGCCACAGCCTGCCAGGGCGGCCCTGCGAGGATACGGCCACAGCCTGGCAGGGCGGCCCTGCGGGGCACTTCTCAAGGTGGCAGAAAGCAGAAGCACAGAGGGACCTCGGTGGCACCATGACAGGTGAGTGCCCCGGCCGCGGGCGGGCAGGGTGCCCCACGGCTGGGCCAGCCCAGCAGGGCACAGGGGGCCTCTCACTGGGTTTGTCCAGAATAAATGTACAAAGCTGGAAACATGAGTACGTATATACCCGTGTGGGCACACAAGATTACATGCACATGTAAAAACCCAGGCTACCATGCTGTGCTCTGCTGGGAAAAGGACAAGGGACCCCTCTATCATCCTCCTGGCTTCTCTTTTGTAAGTACTGCAACTGCCAGATGGAGCCAGCCCTGCTGACAAGGCAGGCAGGCAAAAGGCTGTACTCTTAAGTCCCAACAGGCTTAAGTACAAATGATGCACCTGCTGCTCAGGTGTCCCTGCAAACTCCCAGGCACAGACATTTAATCTATGAGAAACATTCAAGTTGCTCCTGGGCTAAGCAGGGACTTCTGGCTGTCTGCATTTCCAAAGCAGAGCCTTAAAACTGCTGTTTCCCCTTTAAACCCTTTTATGGTTAATAGCCCTAGCCATGGTATGCCCCGGTCTTCAAAAGTGTGTTTATCTGAAATCAGTGGGAATTGGACAAATACAGCCCTTGTGCCTGCATTCCCTCCTTGGATGCTGCACCCCTGACAATCACTGTGGTATATTGTTGTAATGGCTGACATTCACAAATATGCGGTTACATATTAAATAAAAATCACTCTGGACCATCCTCAATATTTTATTAACTTAAAACATTGTTCTAATAAATATGTACCAAGAAATGTAAGACACTCCATAAAATCTAAATAAGGACATTTACAAACTTGTCAACAAAACCAGGGTTTTTTTAACTGAGGCACATGCAGAGTTGTTTAAGGCAAATTAAGTAAATCATACTTTTATAGTAAGTCCTGCCCACCTCAGAAAGTTTTCCTTTAAAAATTAAAAAAACAGAAACAGATATACAAATGATGGTCTTGAGTAGCTATTTTCCAGTTATTAGAACAAGCCCAGAGTGTAGAAGCCAGTAATGGTTCTGGACAGAAAGTCTGTGCCTCCCTGGTGCTCCTGCCCTCCTCAGGCAGGATCACTTTTTGGATTGCTTTCTAGTCCTAAGGCGTAATTCTGTGCTTTTGCTTTTCCACTGGTCTTTCACCGGCTTCCTTCTCCCTAGTGGATGTAGGAAGCAGTACCCTTCCATGCTCCAAACACACTGGCAGTCAGGCCTTGCACAGAGAGAGAGATGGCTCAGGGAGGATAAAAAGGACCTCTCTGTTAATGCAGCTCCTGATTTGCACCAGAACAAGTGAGAACAGGATCGGACCCAAGCTGGTACCTTTGGTTAAAAACCAGCAAGATGTCAAACTGCACAGCCCTGATCCCCCAGGTTTTCCTGACAGGAAGTCATCCAAGAGTGAACCCATTCAGCACTGAACTCAACTAGGGCAGGTGCTGATGGCTGTCATTACCCCACATAAACACTGTCATACCCATGTTTCCCTGCCAGATGATTCAAGCTACTGAAAACTTGAAGGGGTTCATCATGGCCATGGTAGAAATATTTTGCAGCTTGCAGATAGTTGGTAGCTTATCCATCTTTGGAGTATTAGGCTTTATATCTAAAACGTTTATTTTTCAGTGTTATTTCAGAAAGAACAAAGGGAAGAGAGAGAAAGAAACTCCAGCCTTTACTTTCCCTTTTCACAGTCATTCAGGTTGAGCTGTCAATGCATGGCTCTGTCTTCTTTCCTCTTTGAGCTCCTGTTCAGAAAGGTAATGCCAGGGTCTGTGTTCAAGACAGGGCTTGGGTCCAGCAGGGAAGCCGAGGGAGTCTGTTCTCATAGTGTTGTAGGCGCTTTCTGTATTGTAGTTTGGACTCATTTCAGGCCATGCTGTGTCTCCCGGTGTCTCCGTAAATCCACCTTTCGTTGGAAGCCTTTGCCACACAGGTCACAGCCAAAGGGCTTGAAGCCTGTGTGCTTCCGACTGTGGGTGATGAGGTTGGAGCTCTGACTAAAGGCTTTTCCACACACCTGGCACTTGTGAGGCTTCTCACCTGCAAGCAGAAGGTGGGAAAGAGAGAGGCTGTGAGAGAAGCAACACACTGCGTACGTGGGACCACAGCAAATATACACTGGGCCTTACAGCTTATCAAAGAGATTTCTGCGTGATTAACTAAGAAGTCATTCTTACAAAAACATGTGCAGTTGGGAGCCCCAGAGAGAGCATAAGCTGAGCCTCCACTGCAGCTGAGCAGGCCTGGATTTGGCTGTACCTCCACCAGCCCAGTATAGTCCTGGGAGCAGCCTGAAGCACTGAGTGCTCTCAGGACACCATACCTTGTGAATGTATTTGTCTGCATGGGCTCTGTGCAATTTAAACTGGCTTTATGTCCTAGGAACATGAAGAACTCCAGGAAAAGTGATGAATGCCTATAAAAACAAATTACTACACCATCAGCATGGGGGCAGGTGGAATAAGTAGATGGATGTTGTTAAAACAAACTCAGTGATCTGGGGTCTGTCCCCAAGGGAGGTATAAGGGCCATTAAGTGAATCCTGAAGGGCAGGGTTCATCCAGACATCTCTTCTCTCTGCTCCCCACACTGAAATGCTAGCAGTCAGAGCCCTGAAGTTCTCCTGCAGGCAAATAATGTAAATGGGAATAAATGCAGCCTCTGCAACTTCTACAGAGGAGTCAGTGGCAAAACTCCATGGGAGCGCAATCTAAGTATATTTTCATACTGTTTATTATCAAATAACAAATAAAAGGGAACCCAACCACAATACCAAGCCGCATTTTCAGAGTGGCTTTGCACCTGCAGAGCCCACTGGCTTCAGCTGGGAACAACAAACTCTTTGAATGTCTGAAGATCAGATTCTTAGAATCAAAAAAATAATACAAAATGTGCTGAAGGCTCATTTCACAAGTATATGGTGCATATGAAAGGAATCCCTGATTCAGTTAAGTACCTTCTTTTATCTTAGCAATTAAAAAACCCAGGCACAGTTTCTGATCTCACAACAAAATAATCTGACTGATTAAAATTTGTCTGAAATTCTACTTAATCAAGCCTCATTTGAAAAAGTTACTATGGAAATACTTCTTGTATTACTTCATAAATAGTTCATTTTCATCCAGCAAACTTCAGTGAAAAATCTTTATAAGTAACATTTATTATTCACTGCTTGTCACCTAGAAAAGTCACAGCCAAGCAGTGCTACATATAGTGCCATCTTTCTACATATTTTCCCTTCTTAGGCTTCACCCTTTATATCTGCTAATGGCCACAATCTGGAAGAGGGATTTTGGTCATCTGAACCTTGGGTTTGGCCAGTACAACTGCTGTTTCATGTCTACAAATTCTTCTGTATCTTACACATCATTCCTTTCCCTCTATTTTAAGTGAATGGTCCAGGTCTGAAGGGCAAGATTTTCTTTTAAAGATTTCTGATAAACCTGCCTTCTCAATATTTTTGAAACAATTTCCTTTAGTGATTTACCTGCACTTTATATTAGTTTCCATGTTTATTACTAACAGTGAAACTTGAGAACTCTGCACCTCTCCTTCCATTCTATATAACTGCAGCCATTTCTCAGAAAGTCCAGGTGGAAGTGGAGACAATCTCTGAACAAATATTTAGATTAAGACCTAGGCCCTCCAGTTTAGTGTTTGATCTAGAGGAGGAGACTCCTGTTGTTCCTATTGTAAATTGGTAGATCCTGCAAAAAGCAATGCTATAATCAAATTCACCTGTCATTCTCCCGGGACCTCAGCTGTAAATCAAGGCTACACGAATATAATACTCTACAAATCATCTTACACAAAAGTCCTTTGAATAAACATTGGTGGATCCTATTAAGGGAACACTGATTGGATTGCGAGGATTTTTGTATGTTATTTTGCAGCTGCTGTTCATTAAACCTCATTCAGATCACCCTCCTTTGCTCAAGTACAGCTCAGATGGCATGAATAGCAGCAGGGCACTGAGAACCATAGCGGGGTGTGTGTGCTGTCCCAGCTGAGGAGGAAGAGACTGCTGCAGAGAAACCTCTTCAGAGACCTGCCCTCATGTTGGGGCTGACACCAGCAGCTGCAGGGCTGACCTGTGTGAATGAAGGTGTGTTTCTTCATATCAGATTTCTGGTGGAACCGCTTCCCACAGTACTGGCACGGATAGGGTCGGGTGTCTGAATGGATGAGCAGGTGGGTGGACAGAGTAGAAGATCTCTTAAAACTCTTGCCACAAATCTTACAATCAAAGCTGCGTTCCTGCAGAGAGATGAGCCCAGACATACACATTACATCACACCAATGATCCCATAAGCAACAAACTGCCCAGCAGCACATCAGTGTTGCCCCTTCTGCCTTAGCAAGAACTTACACTTCCCCAGAGAGCTGGATTGGCCTACACAGATGATAACACTGGCTTGATAGCAGCACCACATGATAAAAAAGATAATGCATCCTCTCCTTGTGCTGTGCACTGTTCCTTACTAAAATTTAATTGAACAGCTCTTCCTGCTGGCAGGAATGGCCAGGTGGAAGCAGCCCCAATGGAGTGGGCAGAGTCTGCCAACACATTTTATCAGGGGCCAGAGACACAATCACTCTGCTGGGAAGCCCAACAGCTGCAGCACTGTTCAGAGGCCACCTCTCCACTGTACACAGGAAAGTGGGTGCCAAGGGCTGCTTGGGTCTCTTGGGAAATCCCTGTGGCAGACTGAGTTCTGGCATGGTAACAACTAACTGCTTATCTGTAGTTCCTTTAAAATTCAAGTGGAAGGTATATAGAGCACCTGGGACAAACAGCTTTTCAGCTTACTATTTCAACATATAAAAACAAATGCATTAAGACCTTACTGTCTCTCACCTCTCCCTCACACACTCCTCTCCACCACTTTCTTATACCATATATCATCTCTTCTTTTCATCCCTTAACTTCCATTGCACCTTCCTCTTCCTTCTGTGCTTTCACACAACCACCTTCTTCATTTGGCTTTTGATACACTCTCCCCAAAATGCTCCCCAAAATGGCTGTCCCTTCCGTGGACACATTATGCAGCGGTGCTCTGTTCACCATTGTTTAATGGATACTGAGATATCTCCCTTCATTGTGTGCTCTGCTGATACACACTCATGAAATTATAAATTAAAGAGCAAAAAAACATTGCTGTAACTCTATCCTCCAGAAGCCAATCTGAAGAAGGAAGATTTGCCCGGTCAAGTGGGTGGGGAAGGGGAAATATGGCATAGTATCAGCAGGTGGAAAATGTTACAAGTCCTCCTACCAAAATTAACTACCATGTTCTTTTGGTGTGTGACTCAGTTTGTCGAGACGGGTGAAGTCAGTGCTCTGTACCTGACTGGTCGTTCAGATGTTCCCTGCACTGACAAAAATGACTACAAACAAGGGAAGACTCACTTCTTTTGGGGGAGGGAGGAGAAAGAATGAGGAGAGCTGTATCAGAAGAAAGCACACAGAGTTGCTTTAGCTGTTAAAAAAAAGTCCACACCTGCATTACAACTTCCAGCTCTGAGAGTGAACATTTATTATTTTTTGTTACTTCTAGAGTGCCAAAAGTGTCCCTTGCTTAATACAGATGCATGCAAGGTCTGAAGAATGGAAACAAAGCCTGTGTTCTTTAATTACCTGATTAGCTCCTTTGCTCAATAACTGGCCACCCTTTCCTCTGATTGCCACCATATTCTTCACCTACAACTGCCCACTGCAGCCCTACCACATTCTCTTCCCCTCCTCAGTTTAGGTCCCTCCCTTCTTGCCCTGTATTTGCCTTCATGGCTTCCCCAGCCAGCCGAATAGAGCAGCTGCCCCTGGCCCCGAGCCGTCCACCCTGGCAGCCCGCCCCACTCTCACCTGCGAGTGCACGGCCTTGTGCTGCTCCAGGCTGACTGCGTGGCCGAAGGTCTTGCCACACATGTCACAGGCAAAGGGCCTCGTGCCACTATGTGAGCGGCGCACATGTACCTCAAGGCCATGCGGTGTGGAGAAGACCTGAGGAAAAAGAGTACGCAGGGTCAAGTTTGCCAGGGAGAAAGGGGTGGGGGAGAGTCATACCCAGTGTGGAGAAAGGGATCCCTACCTTGCTGCATTTGACACACTTGTAAGAGCCAGTGCTGATGAGCAGTGGGCGGCACAAGAGGTCCGACTCCACTTTGATGCCACCCGGCCCCTTCTCCTGCTGCAGCCCAGGCTGTGTTTCAGCATAGAGTCCAGGAGCTGCTGCTGGTGGCCGCTCAAACAGCCCCGGGCCCGGGGAGCTGAAGTCACCATACAGTCCCAGGGAAGAGCTACACTCAGCACCATAGAGGGCGGGCTCGGAGCCTCGGTCGCAGAAGAGCCCCAGGGCTGAGGTCCGCTCCAGCGTCGGGCAGGGCCTGTAGCTTTGCACAAGGTGCCTGAGCTCAGAGCCACCCAGGCTGTTCCACATGTACGGTTTGAAGGGCACCGAGAAAGGGGGTGCTTCGTCTAGGGATGGACACACAGATCTCTCCGAGGCTGTGGAAACACAAGGGCGTGGAAATTGGTGGGCTTCACAATCCAGACACTATCATGAGGCAGAACAGTCTCAGCACTCAGGCTTATGTCCAGAGTCTGACCTCTGTACTGTACTTTGAGGCTGCCCTTTCATCTCAGTGGGAGGACATTTTATATTGCACATTAGGGTCTGAGTGTCCAGTACTATCTACTTACCCGATGTCCCAGCCAAATTATTTAAAGCCAACACCAATTTTGTCTACCTCTATCTCTGGATGCCTGGGTGTGTACACACTGACTAGCAAGACTCTAAACAACTCTGTCTGCAACTTCCTATAGTTTTAACTGCAGCTTCTTGGAAACGTGTATCTACCATGTCTCAAGATGGACATCAAAGCTGACAGTCCACATGTTTAAGCTCTGGGGGAGATCCCACACATCCATATAGCAAATATAACGTTACAGAGGTGCCAGAGAGGGCAAATGTGCTGAGATTTACCTGGTAAACAAAATGAAAAACATCTTGTTGCACAATTTAAGGCCCAAATCTAGTCTCTCAACTTCATGCCACAACTGACCATAACTATACTACAGTGTAACTTAAATAAGTATCACCTTCTGAGGAGCTTGCATGTTATGCTTCACATTTTCAGAACAAAAAGTAAACTAAAATTACTCTTCATCTGAAAGAAAATCATGGTTGTTTGAGATTGCTCTGACGTTCTCCATATAAAGAAACTGAGTCCACCCAAAACAGAGGGCTTTGTAAAATCATCGGGATGGGCCACATTAAAACCTGAAGACACAAACCAATTTTCCTAGCAGTCATAATCAAAGCAAATTTCCACCAGTACAAGCTCAAATGGCTTCAGCAGGTTCTAAGAGGGTTGTCTTCAGCAGTGGCATCTGATCAATGCAGTGGGCACCACGTGAATCACACTTGGAGGCCCACAGCAGAGTCTGACGCAATGGCAGGAGCACAGCCTTTGAAAGGAGTGTCTAAAGACACCAATGCTCAAGGAGCCTCACATGGAGGAAAGCACAGCTGGGCATGGAACATGAAGCACCAGACCCCAACTGTGTCTGCCAGAGATGCTGATTAATGCCCAAGGTGCATTGCTTTCACTCCTCATCATAACAGGCAGCAGCACTGGGAGAGTCAAATGTCTTCACCAGACAACAGTTTTAGTGAGCCAAGGAAGAGATTAATCAATTGACTATTGAAATGCTGATGCCTTCATAGAGATACTGCCATCCCTTATAACTTGGGCTTCCAGAGTAACCCCCTTTAAGCAAAAACTTGTCCACCCACAATTGCTCTCGTATTCCTGTCAGCTCCCATGGCTTTTTCAGCCTTTGGCAAACCAAGATAAATGGGAGTGGGCTAGGGAAAGAAGGCATGATGTGTTAGGCTATCCATTTGGATAGGCAAGTGGTCACTGAGAGGTTACAGGAGGTAGTAGAAAATTAGGTTAAAATTGAGCTTTGAATGACTTGACTTTTTCCTATCTTTTACATAACTTCAGATGTTAACAGTCTCAAATTATTCCATTGAAATTAGCAGTCTTTTGGGTGGAAATATATGCATACATACCAGCTGGGACATTTGAAGAGAGTGATGAAATCAAATTAGCTGACATGGTGTTCAGCATGATTTTTCCTGTTCTGCACTGACTGCAAAGTTGTGGTCAGCATCACATCATCTATCTTGTATCTTTGCAACCAGTTTCAGTGTTGCCATCTCTCACGATTTTATCGCAAAATTCAAACCTATCTTAAAGTCCCAGCTCTTAAAATGGCATGCTTTCATCAGGCCCTCAGCTTTCCTTTTGTTTGTTCTTGTTATAACTTTTTTTTTTCTTTTAAAATCAACTTCTGGCTCAAACTGTAAGAAAAGCATGAAAACATAAACCCTCAATATTTCAACACTAGAACTGAATATCCATAAGGTATTACTTACAATCTTGATTTCTGAGCCAGTTCATTGAGTGAGGGGAAAGGGAAGGCTGACCTGATTTTTGAGCCCTTGGAATTGGCAATACAGTATACGGTGAACATTGCACCACAGATCAGTTTGCGTGCAAAGTTCCTTCCATCACCTCACATGCTTTGGAGCCCTCTCAAGCACAAATGCAAGGGAGTCACTCACATTATACTCAAGCTATCCAAGCCTAGTGGCAAAGCAGCCTGCAAACCCTGCTCTGCCACACTGCAGGGCACTTCTATGTGTGCCTCTTCTCCACAGCATCTAGGGGGGAGCAGTGCTGGACAGAAATATTCTCCCTCATTTTCCTAGAAATTCTGTGCAGCTGTTATATAGACTACTTCTGGGAGGAAAAAAAATATCAATGCTTGTTTTTGAAGGTAAGACAAACTCAACCTTAAATGGTTGGGAACAGATTGATATGCACAGCAAAGAAAGATTCGAGTGCCCTCTTACACAAAACACCCCACTTTCTACACAACTCCATTATACCCAGTAACAGTCTCTTTCCTTCTGCAGCATCAACAGGCTCATCAGGAGATACTAATACTGCTGCACTGAGCTGCCATGCACCTTCTGCATATGCAAATGCGTATGATTACAGACACATGCAGAAAGTGAGGTTAAATAACAAAGTGATTTGCACTGATGGAGTTAACAGGTATTATGTCAGTATGTTGTATGACCGCCTACTTCAGCAGCACAGCACTCAAAGACAGAAATGAAATACAGCTTTCACTGCATATTGAAGTGACCTGCACCTATGGTCACTTCTAGAGATACGGGAGTGGTAGTACTAGTCACCACACCTGCCTTCAGAATGATTTAGAACCATCATTTCTCATCTGCTCTGCCTGTGCAAAGCACAAAAACTGTGCCACATCCAGATACAATTGTAGGAATACATTCTCTCACCACTGAATCTTGCAGAAGCGACCTAGACACAAATTCCAGCTTCACACTGAATCTGACAAAGCAGCTGGAAGGCAGAGGGGCTGGAGGAGGGGAGCTGTGAGAGAAAGCCCAACTATCCTGTTGCCACTGCCTTCATCATTAATATAACAGCAACTCTCTCAATGCACTGAGATTCATTTACTAAAACTCTTACAGTACTTGGAGTCCCTTACCTTCCCGGACCTCCTGTGAATGGAACCAGACAGCCCCAGGACTGCCCACCCCACCTTGAAAAATCTTGATCTGGGGACATCATCCTCATTTTGTTAAGTTATCTTCCCTGGCCAGCCTGATGGTTAGCCGGGAGCTAATGAATCCCACAGTGAGGGAAGAAATGAGTGGGAAGGAGGAAAAGGCAGAGAAGACCTGGTAAAACACCTGCTCCATTTTACATCTTTTTGACACCCTGTGAAAATGGTCAGTTTTCTGTGCAGAAATTGTAATTATTTGGGAAAGGAGGAGCAGGACAAATTCATTAGAATAAAAATTACACACGTTGTTACAGTCTGTACAGAAATATTATCAGAAGAGAGACTTCTGCATTGCTGCATTTGGTCTGGTCTGTTATTTGCACAGACTGAAAGCGTCCTGTGCCTGATGCTGGACAGCATTTTCAATGTCCCCTCAAAGGAACTTAGGACTCTGGAAAGAAGATGAGGCTTTGAAAATGCAAATCCACATCATTACAATTAGCCATTCATATGCAAGGACACTGTAAAGACGAAGTGGAAAACGGTGGGAAACGGGACTAAGTATTCGTTTACTGGCGTCTGCTGTCAGTCCGTAAAGCTGACACAATTTTTCCTTCATCAAGAGAAAAACTGACCTTTTTTCCAGCTGTCACTTTTTAATCGAGGCACTAAAAAGTGGTTTTATATATATACACATTTTTGTTCTAAAATGACACCACTGTATTTTTAAACGAGATAAGTATTTGTGCCAGGCTGGGGACAGAATCTCCCACTGCTCCAACCACATCAAAGGCAGGACAAGGGAGCTAGAGACAGGCGCTGCAGTCGTAAGTGTGAGTTTCCTGGATTTGGGGTGTTTAAATCTGACCGTCATTATTTTTTTTTCCTCTGGTTTTTACAAATGTGTTTTTAGAAAAGAAAAACAAACATACATTTAAAAAAAACCCAAAACAAAAAACCGCAAATAGCAAAAGAGAGGGGGACAGGGGAAGGGAGAACCAGATTTTTTTTTATAGGCAAGAGGCAAGAAATAACCTGAAAAGGCGTTAGGAAAAATGTCTAGCAGGTTGTGCAAAACGTAAAATCAACGCTGTTTACTACAGGTATATAGATTGTCTGTGCTGCCTTAAAAGACTTATAAGCTCCGTATAAGCAGGACCCTGTAGGAGAATGCTGGGATCTTTTAAACATAACCCGGCTTGCCTCTAACAATTAATCACAAACCAAAAAATCAACACCCGATGTCATGACAACTTTCCTACAGCCTGTCACCCGCTGCTCCCTCAGCAGCACGATACGGGCTGGAAGAGCAACCCGAAAGAGGTAACCTGAAAACGAGTGGAAGGAACAGATTCTGGCAAATCTGGGGAAAAAATAATAATAATTTTAAAAAGGGACAGGCAAATCTGCCTCTTCTGCTCGTTTGTGGTGGTGGCGCCTAGCCATGAGATACATAATCCACTGCCCCACGGCACGGGCACGGACACGCAGCCGGACCCTCACTGAGCGCTGCTCGTCCCGGTCCTACCTGGCGAGACGGACGGAGAGGGAGGTCTCCAGAAATCTTCGAACTCGGACACTCTGTCGCAGACACTGCCCTCGCAGCTGGGCGCTGACTCAGAGGTGCCATCGGCAGCCTCGGTAAAGTGGGATTCCGGGGAAAAGCGCCCTTGGGAAGGCTCCGGATCGGGCAGGGCGGTGCGGCACAGCTCCGTGTCCTCGGGGATCTTGCTGTCTGCAGGGCAAAGGAGGAGAGGGAACTCCTCAGTGGGGGTCCGTGGTGGGAGCCAGACACCTCCCGCGGCGGCCCGCTCCCAGCAAGGTTTGATGCCCAACTCTCTCCAAGCTCGCGTCAGCCCCTCCGGCGTCCCGCAGGGGCTGCACAGCGACCGCCCGGTGCCGCGGGCACCGCGGGGTGATGCCGGGCGGGTGGGCTGTCTCAGAGCGACGCTGCGAGCGAGGGACTCCTACCTGCACAGATCTGGGCTAGCACCGTCTCCAGCCGCAGGCTGTAGTCCTCGTCGGCGGAGCGAGGCTGGTGGTAGCTGTGCGCTTTCTTGCTCTTCACTAGGAAGGACCTCGGCATGGTGGGGTTCTGCCACGGCCGGCACGGCCGCACTCCCTCTCCAAGAGCCGGGCACGGCGGCGGCGAGCGTCACCTCCGAGTCTCCTGCGCGGCAGCGGCGGGGAGGCGACCTGCGGGAAGGCGCCGAGCCCGCCGNGCAAATAATTCAGCCGCCAACCACCCCCAGCCAACGCCTTTTACCCTCCTCCCTCCCACCGTGGCCTTGGGGCCGCCCCGGCCACGCTCCGACGGCCGCTGCCGGATTGCGGGGAACTGGCAACAACAGCAGCTGGGCACCGTTCTTCGGACGAGCGGGGTCTGAGGGAGCTGGGGGGCGCGGTCGGGTGTTATCCCGTCCCTCCAAGGGAGCGCATCCGCACTCGGCCAAGTGGGCGCACCGCGCCTCCGTGTTTGCCCCCGCGCCAGCAGCCACGGCAGAAGCGGCGCCAACAAATCTCCCTCCGAAACAGCTTATCAGGTCCCGCCACCCTGGACGGGCTGGCCGGCGTGGGATTGTTACCGGGACGGGAGGGAGAGTCGTTACAAACCCGACAGCCTAAATCTGGCGCCTGAGAGGCTGTTGCTGTCGGAGGGACTGATTCACCCATCCCGCGCGAACCACGATAACACGAAAATGAACAAAACGGAATCTCTCCTGCAGCCCGCAGCTGTCGGCGCCGCGCCACCTTGCAGCTGCGGGCACCGAAAGCCGGGGCGGGGAAAGGATACGAGGTGGGAAACCTCCTGCGGGGAGTCGGGGGGGACCGGGTTGAACAAAACTACCCCGAGCCGACTCCTCGGGGTAAGGCCGGAGAGGTTCATTCGAACCCGTCCGGCACCGGGCCGCCTCTGCCGTTACATTTGACTTTGCAAGTAGCGAGTTTAATCCACATTCTTTTGGGGGACTTCGGCGAGTTGCCTTTTTTTCGCTTTTTTTTTTCTCTTTTTTTCTTTTTTTTTTTTTTTTTCCCTCCCGTCCGCGGCCTGGGGTTTACAAACGGGGAAGAGAGGGAAGGGGCCCAGCCCGTCAGCGGGGGCCCAGGAACTGCCCCGCAGGTGGCGGCACTGGCTGCGCCACAAAGCTCCGGCCCGTCCGCACCCGGCAGGGGCAGGGCCGCTCAGCGCTGCTGGGGAGGCACCGCCCCCGGGCACGGCGCCGGGTGGGAGCGTTGCTGCCCAGACCCACCTGTGCCTGCGTTCATCCTTGAGCGGGGGCTGGCAGCCAGCGGGCCCGCACAGAGGGGGCAGAGAAATCAAAGCGGCCCGATAACATGCTACCCCCCCGCGCCCCGACAGCAAC
>VZTH01018404.1:409752-488333 GCA_013397815.1 Aleadryas rufinucha
TGCGTCACGTGGCCGCGGGCGGTGGCGCGAGGCCGGCGAGGCGGGAAGGCGTCCCGTGCGCTCGGCCCTGAGTGGACCCTTGAGGGGATCCCTCAGCGCAGCCTCCTACAGCCATCGTCCCAGGGCTCTTCCCACCCCGAGAGGAGATGCTATCTGCAGTAACAGCACGCCGATCAGAGGTGAAGGGGTTCCGCTTTTATTCTTGGTTTACGGTGACCCGTGTGCAGCAGCTCAGTAACCTTTGAGATGGTCTTGCGTGTGCAGTGTCGAGCTGTTCTGTGCAGCCAAATGTTCTGTGGTCCAGCGTGGCAAAGCCAAAAGCCAGGCCCAGAGCTGGCACAGCGATGTAATTAATGGGAAATGTAGGGCTGGGTTTTAACGAAGCTGCTCTAATGTTTTTCTCAAAGGGAGCATGATATTCAAAGTTAAACATAAAAACTTGGTAAGAGGCAGTTGAATGCAATGGCACATCATTGTTACTCCATAGTGACAAGAGAGGGGAAGAAATAAAAAGGAAGGGTTAAAAGTAGGGTGGGATTATGTTATAGTTGTGCTTAAGACTGAAGAGCTACTCAGTGTAATTCACGGTATGGTTTACGGCACCTGCCTGGTGTCAGCATTAGGGCTAAAACAACAACAGATAAGGCACCAAAGGTGACAAGCTGGAGGTGAGATCTTTGTGTTCAGAAGTGATGGGACATTTTGCAATAGGAGGAAGGATTTGAAGAACAGGATTTGACAGGTTAGCTGCTTGGTACAGAGGGGAGGAGAAGCAGTTTCCTGGGGGGGGAGTCAGGACTGGGAGAAGGCAGCAAAAAGGGTGATACTGTGGGGAATTTATGTCCGCTTTAAGGTGATAAAACTCGGGATCACAGTTATGCAGAACAGTTCCACTGTGAAAAGCTGCTAGAACTTGTAGCACTGTGCATTCTGTTGGGAAGTGTGTCTTTACTTTTTTTAAACTTTTTTTTAAGTTACTTTAAACATGCTGCTTATTGTTTATTTTTCCCCCCAACATCTTGTCACTACCTTCTTTATGGTCCCCCTTGTGGCATAAACGCATGCTGTAAATATGTCAGAAATTAATCAGTGATTTTGATTGCAATTGTTTTGATTGCTGGGAAAACCAAAGTAACTTCTGCTGCTCCCAGAGCAGATTAGAAAATGATCACTGTGAGCACAAACTGGAGAGGGAAAGTGACAGCAGGTTGTAGTGTTGAAGGCTGGGATGAAAAGAGGGATTCCAGCTTTGGGAAGGAGTGGACCCAGAATGTACCTCCATTATGAATTGGAAAAAGTTGAATCAATGGTTATAGAACATAGACTACACAAAATGTTCTCATAGGAATTCTAGTTCTCATAGTGGGGCACTAGAAATTTCAGTCACTTGTGCACTACTATGCAATTCAAAGAGTATGCCACATTGCTTTTGTTTTTCATAATTGTGAAATAAGGTATTAGTTCCTGGAAAGGGAGAGCATTAAGCTGTTCTATCTTGGATTTAGCAGTTGTATCTTAGTCAGTGTCCAGGCATGATTAGGCATGCATACATTATGTTTACTCTGAAGCTGAAACTTCATGCTATATAGAGGTTATATTGAATGTCAATTTACTGTGTGCTTTCCATCATTAGGAATTTCTGGTTCTATTGCCTACTGTGTAAATGTATTTCACTGATTTTTCTTATGTCTTCGACTAGTTTGTAAACAAAAAAAAATCCCAAACCAAAACCAACCAATCAACCCACCCCCCCAAAAAACCAACCAAAAAACTCCATCAGCAGGTAAAACCCTCAGAGAATTACAGAATATATACTGATAAGAGTATTTCACAGAACAAAAATGCACATAATTGAATCTAAAAATCCATTAGTTATCCATAGCTTTCATCTTCCCTCTTACTACACAGAGTTAGTAGCTGGTGCATGATTAACATAACACTGTAGTTTCCATATAGATTACACTAACGTCTATCTTATGGGTTGGTTTTTTAATTTTAGTCTCCAGGACTACCATAGTGGCTTTCCTAGGGGATTTGCATTATCTCTACCTTCCCCACAGTGAATTACATTATTTGGAGCCTCTACAGGTAGGGGAATCAGCAGCATATCCTGTATAAAATGTGGATATTTTAATGCTAACGTATCTTTAGGTCATTCTAGCTTAAGTGTATAAGCATCAAGTTTCCCTAAGTCACTAACACTGTCTCTGATATCAAACAGTGATCACATTAATACCCCAGAAATGCATGCAGTTCCTTCTGTGTCGCAGTTCCACAAAAGGGTTCAGCAGTGATCAAGTTCAATAGCAGGATGGACAAAGTGGTTTTGATAAATTTATTCAAAATCCAATGTAAATGCTTATTTTAATCCTCTTTGTAACAATGTATTTTAGTATGTGTATAAACAAATCTTCTGAAACTGCAGTATGTTCAATGATTCACTTTTATCCCTAGAAGAGATGTAGTCAGTTGGGGATAAGGACTTTTGCAAATTTTTACTTATGCTGTTATTCAGTATCAGTATTTATTCTATTTGTATACTTTAAAACCACAAAAGTTTAGGAAATAACCCTTGCCATCTGATCTCATTTGCTATCACGTGAACAGTAAGGCAGTTATTGCAAAATCATAACACTTCACTATTCAAACAGACAGAGTTTTTATGGCCCTCCAACTGAATTTTGCGCCTGCCACTTATTACAGAACATTACCTTTAAGAGAGGCTTGCAGCTGGTATTGATGACAGGCAACAAGACATTTGTCACCTCTCCCGCTTGTGCAACAATGATCCAGGTGCAAACATAAGTTAGCAGATGCTCATTGGAAGGAAAGAAGACAACTGTGACTCATTTGTGAACGAAAGTGCTCCTGATTTGGTTTTGCATACATGACATTTTCAACAGGAATAAGAATCACTCAGCTAGTCCAACTCAGAGGTGGCAATTTCCACAGGCTATACTTGGAACTACATATTCACTGGTAGGATGTGGGGAAATTTGGCAGAAATACTGAAACAAGTTAGGAGTTGCAGAAATCAGTAATTTGGAATTTGTCACCTATACACCTAAAGATTTCAATTAGATTGCACCTGGGCAGATAATAGAGATGCCCATAATGTGCTGTTTCCATACAGTCTTCTCTATCATTCTTTGAACATTTGTTATCTCCTCAGTTGTGCTGTTTCTTTCTGAAAACATATTCAAAATAAAGGGAAAGGAAATGCCTAACGGGATTAGGAGATGCATTCAGCAGAATGCTTCCACACTTTTTGCAATTTTAAACTACACTGCTTCTCATGGGTAGCAAACCAGTTAACATACACACTGCCTACCAGTATCAAACTTCTGCATTGCTTCTTTTCATTTAATAGAACAGTTGCAAACATTGTTAAAAGAAGTCTTAAAGATTGTTTAATTACATAGGATGGCAATAACAGAATATTCTTGACTAGAATGTGTCTGCAAGGGCAAGTAAATGTTCATAGGAAAACAGCAGAATATGTTGTTCTGTTCAAGAAGCTAAGGCTGTTTAACTGGATCTCAGTTTTCAGGAGACTGGAAGCAGATTGCTCAGCTCAGCTCTTACTGCTTTGCTCAATCACAGCTATTTGGTGATGGCACCAATAGCATATTTCCTAGACAGCTCTGCCATACAAACTGTGAAAAGACTGAACGTACATGTTTTCACTGACCATGACCATGTCTTCATTAGAACTAAGACATTAATAATTCTTCACCTTTTTTGAACCTATCTAGAGCCCGCAAGTAACTATGTGGTAACCAAGAACTATAGCTTGGAAGGGACTAAACAGTAAATGCTGCAACCTTGTTAAATCATGAAAAATTTATTTTCATTACATATACATGGAGGTAAAAGATTTCAGTCAATAGTGTTTTGAACAAGCATTTCTGACATGAGCCTGTTAGTGTAGCTAGTCTGAAACTTAATGCAAAGTTAGTGTTTTGCCTTTATTTAGTAACTCACTTTTAGTGTGTATATACAGAATTCATTTTCCTGTTAGAATACCAGAGACAGTATTATTGCAACATTTACATTCCTCATATAAAATGGAGTAATGTACATTTTCAGCTTGGTGTAGATACATAAATATGTACAAAATAAACATTATTGTAATTAACATACTCAGACCAGTTATTATTTAGCAACATCAAAAGCAGATGCACATAGATTTAAGTGAAAATGGTGAAAAACACCTTTATGACATTAGTGACCACTATTTGCATATATGAAGTAGTACAGATAAAGGCTTGACTTTCACGCCTTCTGTGGGCATCCAATAACTTTAGTAAAAAACCAAAACTAATTGAGAAGCATAAGATAATTATATATATATGTGTGTCATGATCAGATGGTTTACTAGTGTCCATCTTGATCACAAAAGGATAACAATGTAAAACATACACATTTGTTCAGAGCATAAAATATTGCACAAAAGCAATTTCTTTTGAGGAAAATAATTCCCTTGTTTGTGAACAGCAAAAATGCTTCTTACACATTAAAGAAATAATATATTTGTAGTTTCTAAACCAAAGAACATTCAGTAATACTGTCAAAACTGTCATCCATCAACTTCTTCCCAGCCTGTTTTATGGCAATGGTATGTCATCAGCAAGATTTGGCAAAGAGAGAAGGCAGGTGGACAGTACATGTATATTTATCACAGGCCAGACCAAATCCAATAGTTACCTAAACCAACTGCTGGATGGTTTCAGTTACCTGACAATTTCAGCCTTAAAGAAATATGGAAGCCTTCAGTGCTAGTCACAGTGATAATCACACAGTAGTAGAGTAAGATTCCATTATTCTCTGCTTAGAAACCATCTTGTCTGAATTCCCAGTATGAAGGGCACTTTCTTCAGTATCACTGTCACTGCTGTCTACAAGTGTGTGATCCAAAGACATCTGACCAGTCCTCCTGGGTAGATGAAAGTTCACCCCACTCTCCTGTATGGAGTTAGTTATAAAATCTTCATCAGAAGAATGAAATGATTCATCATCTCCTGTGAAATGGTTGACAATGTGAATCCCATCAAAAGTGGGTTGGTCTGAGAAGTTTCTCTGGCCTTTTAGACATTTGATCTGTTAGAAAAAGTGGAAGTTGACAATTAATCAGAGCTCGAGTCCAGCAATAAAAACCCCCAAACAACAAAAACCAAACCAAAAAACCAATGAAATCAAGAAATGCCTCATTGAACTCTTACTGGATAAAATGAAAGATGTCAAAGCAGCGCATTTGATGATCGCTTCAAGTATTACAGTTTTAAGGCTTAATAATCAAGGTACCTAGAATCAGTAATGAGAGATTCCTCTTTTACTGCATCTTTAATATCCCCACAAGGATGGTTTCTGTTTTCTAGAGTGGCCTATTTGTTTTGACATCAAACAAATAGCAGCAAATTTCTTTTGGCCTTAACATTTTACTTTTACAGCTCCATTCTTTCTCGTATTGCCTCACTTCTTATTTGAGAAAGCCCCCCCCTTCAAAGAACAGGGTCCCAAGTGAATATTGCCAGCTTCTCACAGTCACGGAAAAAAATCCCAGAGAATATGCTTAGTTCATTGTAGCATTAAGTGTCTTAATTATCTAATTCAGATCCAATGAGATTTCAGATGAAGTAGTATGAGAGAAACGTCTCCGTATAGCATAAACAGATTGTAGTTGCAATTTTAAGAGAACATCGAACAAGACAAAAATGATTGTCAGACCCTGGACAGATAACATTTTAATTAAATGTGCTGCAGAGTGGTACACAATTTCAACCATGCATTCAAGCTATTCAAAACTAAACCCCAAAGCACTGAAGTATGGCAAGTCCCCGGTTAATTTAATGAAAAATAACTGCAACTCATGGAAGATATTCTGGAGGTTGGTTGTTTTTCTGGTCTTTTGGTTTGTTTGATCTAGAATTTCATTTTTGTTAGCTTTTAGTAGCAAATACCTCAGGGCCAGTTTGACAGTCTAAGAGTATTAAGATAAAAAATCCTGAGGATGCAGATAAACATTAAAAATGAATTACAGAACTTTCCTAATGTCACTCTAAAAGCTTAAAAAGGAAGATGCACGAAGTGCTACTTTGGAAGCGACTTTTTACACGAAGAGACCTGGAGAATAGAAAGAATAAAATGCTGAAGAGTTTCTTTACAGAAATCTGTTTGATGTTTCAGAAATCTGAAGCAATATTCACTTTGATAAATAAGAAGTGCATGTATGTCCTCGGTATTGACACCAGTAGGAGATTTTTACCTGTCCATTTGGGAAAGAAGGAACCTCTGTACTTACCATGGGCTTGTGCAGAAGATGAGAATAAAAAAGGAGTTGAGAAAAGATTATGAGAGTCATAATCATGCTAGAAAGCCATTAAATTGCACATTAGCATGTAAAAACTCCAGCTTTTGATGTTATATCAAAAAATCCCTGTTAGGAATATGGGTACATGATGTAGATCTAAACCTTGGTTGTTACTATGCATACTGATGTTAGTTTCTCGTGTTTTCTTCACATACACACAGGCTGCGGTTGTTTATGAGGACTTTGTATAAAGGCAAGCAAAACAGAGCTTCACACTTGCACAGCATAACACATGATGCAAGCAGAATCACCTTATACCAAATATAAATCTATCTGGAATAGATAATTTTTACTAGCTTATATACCGAGATGCAGAAAGCCTGGTACAGACATTCTTGTGTTATTTAGAAATATTATTCCTGAAAATATCCTGCAATATGATCAGATTAGCTGCCACATGAATTTTCCAAAACAGCTATCAGTTTTAGTCACTAAGAAAATAAAACACAGAAACCCAACAATTTCTCTCCACCCCCACCACAGGAAAAAAAAGAACTGCTGTACAAGTGACTACAAACTTCGTATTAGAGTAAGAAATTATATGCTTTTAGGTCTGTACAGTTAAGCCATTGGTTCACCTGAAATTATAAAGCTGATACTCATTGTTAGTTGTTTTGAACACTCAGAAAGCCAAGCCAATGACCTCAGCTGTTTTCCCGAAGACTTAAAACGTGATACCTTTAGATGAACTTATTTAGGTAACATGACAAAATCATGGTTTCATGGTTTTAGGCAGTAACCTTTCCAAATGGGAGTCTCTGGAAAATGCTGTTAGTGAAAAAAAATCCTGAATAGACACAGCCTTTGCCAGTTCCTAAAGGGAGTCTCAGAAAACAGTGTTATCTTTGTGCATCCTTTCATTAGAACAACAAATCTGTGACCTTCCAGAAACCCTTCTGATCTGCAGCTTTACACTTGCCTGCCTTTAAGTACTCTTCAAATCCAAAGGGAAGCAGACTGCTGTGAAGAAATATGAACATACTGCAGAGAATACACACTACACATCTCCCAGTGGTCATAGAGCTCCATAACTTCTGTCTGCTTCAGAAATGGTCACCTCAGCCAGAACACTATGGCATAGACCTTGTTTGTGTTATAGGGATCAGCAGGCTGGAGAGCAACACTGCTGAAGAGGACAATGAGGTCATGACATATGGGAGACTAAGCTCAAATCCACACTGTCCCTGGGCAGTGATGAGGGCTAACAGCCTACTAGGCTGCACTGACAAGGGCAAGTGTACTTTCATAGTTGAAAGATACATAGTTCATACATAGTTCAGGGGCCCTTCAACCTAGTAGTTGTTCAGGAGCATTTCTGAAGGAGCTCGATGATTTGAAATTTTTATTGCAACAGGAAGGCTTTGTAAGGCTTCTCAAAGCATTTGAAACAACTTGCAGACAGCCTGCACTCCAATGCAATTAGATACCAGCAGCCAATGCCACCATAAAGCTCTAAAATGGAGGTTTCCTAAAATGAAGTTTTGTACTCTCTCATAATTTGACAGTCTAGCAAGTGAGGCTCTACACTTCTAAAAGAAAAACCAGTCTCTTTTTTCAAGGCAGGAACATTACTGTCCCGTTGGCTCAAGGCAACGGTCCATCAGCCTAATACAATGTCTCCAACATTGACAACAGGACTTTCATATTACCAAGCCTCCATTCACTTGTCCAGAAACTGTTGTAGCAAATATGAGTGAAATATTTTTCTAGCTGCTTCAACATGTATTTATACACCAGCCATCCATGACTGATTATATTATTTGCTGTCTATCTCCACATCTTCCCATGGCAGTTAATTCCAGAAATTCCTTTATTTGTTTTAAACTAACCTACTTGTTTTAGTAACTGCCCCCAAATTCTAATAATGCAGGAACAAATGGTGAAAAGCAGTTCTGTGGTCATTATTCTGAAACTTACATCACGACATCTTCTTCAGCTTTCTCTCTAGAGCAGATGAGTTCCAATCTGTTTCAGCCTCTCATAAACAGGCAGTAATCAAGACAACTATCATTTCAGTTGCCCTTTAGCTTCCCTACAGACCTTCTTTATACCCTCTACATCCATCTAGATACCAAGTGGCAATACAACTCCCTTTATTTGGTTTTTAATATACTTCCTGTTGATGCCCAACGTTGCCTTGTCTGATTTGGCTGGTGCTGCGTTGCTAAGAGGACTCAATACCAGCGATGTCAGAGAACTCAATACCAACTTGAAAACATCTTTCCTAACTTGTAACTACCAATTCTATGTTTGCCATTGTGTAGGTATGGCTTAGATTTTGCAACAGATGAATAATCACCTTATTCACACTGAAGTTAATTTGTCAGCTTTTTAAGACAGACTTGAGATTCTTGCTGTCAGTGTTTCATTTGAACATGGAAAAAGGGCTTAATGTAGGAACTAAGGCATTAAGCCAAGATCTTGCCAATCATCTAGTCAAGCATATTGAGACAATGGGAAATCCAGCTAAGGCCTTGGAATGCAGGATGTGTGGACCCAATCCAAACCTCCCCCCCACCCCATATCCTAGTTCTACTCTATCCTTTATCCCTGAAGGAACTACAGCCATGTTGAGCAAAATATGGACTTGCACCCCAGTGTCTCTTACTTTCTGTTCTCTTTTGTACAAAGAGTCGATATTGGTTAAAGGCTTTCAGTTTTGGGTCTGGCCTTCCTTCATCTCTGTCACTCCAACAAGTGACATTTAAATCAACCTGTTTCTTACTCCTTCAGTTTTGCAAGAATCTCAAATCTGATCACATCTGCCAAAAAAAATTAAAAAAAAAAAAACCAAACAAAAACAAAACCCAAAAAACCCCAATTAAAAAATGGGTCTGGTAAACCCTATGTGTTTTGCTTTTAATTCTCAAATCAAGGTCATATTGTCTAGATGACTGCAGCTTCAACCCAGTTTTCACTACTGCACATTCACATGGTCTTCAGGACATTTCAAAGGGTTAATAACATTATGTGATCAAAATATGTATCATCATTATCCCTTCAAAAGCCAGCTGAATCAAGAACAAAATCTCAATAATGTGTGCATTTATATACCTTCTTGTGTCTAAAGAATTTATCATTTTAAAGAAACACTATGTCTGCTGGTCAACACATGAAAATACTTTAGCTGTACATACTCTTAACAGGTAACAGTGTACTTCCACAAATATAGAAGAGCTGAAAAAAGGCCAACAATCAGATCCTTGAACCTTAGAATAAACTTTCTTACCTGATGCTGACTGCCTCATCAAGCCAGGCATGAAGGAGAAACAGTAAAGAGAAATTTAGAAGCTTTAAACAATTCAAAAGGCGTTCTATATTAAATCAAGAATTGATTTAGAATCAAGTTTGCAGGATGACAGTTAGTTGCAAGCAAGTTATATTTCTAAGTCCCTTTGGTTTTTTTGACTCAGGAACATATGTCAGACTTTGAAATGGGACTTCGTGAAAGAGTTTAACTTAAGCTCTGGGAGACATTTTTATGTTGTAACCTGTGAGGTTTTAAGCTAGTAGTTCAGTGGTGAAAAGTTGAACTCAAATGCCACTGTCTGCTCCCTTTAAAAAGCTTCAGTAACTAATTCTTGAAATTTACTCAATTCCAAAGTAGTAAAGACAGGTTTTAACAAAGCTTGCTAATAAATATTAAATCTATTCACAGTAAGATAACCAAGCATTACACAAGTGAGATCAAAATATGACCACTGCCTTGGGTGAATAAAATTGATTTTGGCAGAAAGGCAGTATGTCAATTTAAATGTTTATTTAAAAAAATAAAGATCCTGAATTCTCAGTGCTTTTACTTATAGCAAGATGAATCTAAAAATCAGAGTTCCCTCTTTATTTGTTCCAACCTTAGTAACAGTTGAAACTCTTTGTAAGATTTCCTTCCTTCTAAACATGATTCAAAAGAAAACTAGAATGTTGCTGAAAATATGATCTAACCACATTTAGCTGAAGAAACAAGTCATAAGGATTTTCAAATACCTCTCCTATAATTCAGAAAAACATTGTCAACTTGGCACCATGAAAATAGAGTTATAGGAGTTATAGGAGTCCAAACTTAATTACAAGCCAATAAAAAAATCAGTTATGATCTGTTAAATTATAATCACATTTAACACAAATAAAAGCAAATTAATTGGAATTCTTAAAAATTTCTGAGACTGTCCACAGCATCTAATGGGATCCCTTATCATACTTAACAGCTGCTACTTAGTGATGACTCACCCATCGTAACGGGATGACTCCAGTTTAAGGCATACAGTAGTATACTGTCACTTCTTTTGGAAAAATGCTTATCACAGCAAATCAAGTAATTGGAGCATCTCCAACAGAATTAGTGGGAAATATGTTGCCATTCACAAGTATCAGTCCAGACGAAGATTACATCCAGCAGGTACTACAATGCAGAAGCCATTCTTCCCCTGTACTCAGCACTGGTTAGGCTGTACTTCAAGTGCTGTTTTCAGTCCTGGGCTCCCCAATTTAGGAAGGATGTTGAGATGCTCGAACTCATCCAGAGTAGGGCAACAAGGCTGGTGAAAGGTCTAGAACACAAGCCCTATGAGGAGCAGCTATAGGCACTGGGGTTGTTAAGCCTGGACAAGAGGAGGCTCAGGAGAGACCTTATCACTCTCTACAACTCCCTGAAAGGAGGTTATAGCAAGATGGGGGTCTTCTCCCAGGCAACCAGCAACAGGACAAGAGGACACAGTCTTAAGCTGTGCCAGGGGAAGTTTAGGCTGGACATGTGGAAAAATTTCTTCACAGAAAGAGTGATTGGGCATTGGAATGGGCTGCCCAGGGAGGTGGTGGAGTCACCGACCCTGGAGGTGTTTAAGACTGGATGTGGCACTTAGTACCATGATCTAGGTGATAAGGTGGTGTTAGGTCATAGGTTGGACTCAATGATCTCAAAGGTCTTTTTCAACCTAGTTAATTCTGTGATTCTGTGATTTTTGGAGTTTATAAATGGATTCAATCTAATATAGCTGCAGTGTCATTTCTCTCTTTCTTCAAGCAATTGCAGCAAAAACCCTTGAAACTGGCAACAGAAGCTAATCAGAAATCAGAGCAAGCAGTAAACTCCAGGCTGGATAATCCTACTGTGGGCTCAAGACAGAACAGCAGTGAATGACAATATTAAATACCTGAACAGACCTAAGCTCCTTTTTCTGGTTGTGCCAGTACGGCTGCGATTCTTCAAAGTTAAAAAACCCAAAGAGTCTCTGGACTGGCTTTTTTTTCCCATCTATAGTAGGCTTAAAAGCAACAGTCATGAGGTCCTACAACATTAATTGAATCTGCCCCACTCATCATTAGCTCTTTGGAAACCAAGATTATGTATGCGATTAATTACTAAAGTCTCCCATTTAAGGAGATCATTACCTTTGTTTTTGAAACTCATACTTTTAAAAGTATGACCAAGAGTAACGTATTGCTATACAAACTGAAATATTTATCTCAAATGAACTTTGCTGACCACACCACTAAACAGAGTTCAAACCCCTTCAGTGTGTTGTAAGTGAAAAGCAAAAGAGCAGCAGAGAATTTCCAAGACTGAGTAATTTCAGGCTTTGGGGGTTTTTTAACAGCATTTAAATATTTGGCCTCTGTTTTAAATTGCCAGCTTCTGTAAGTCGTATTCAGTCTAAGAGTAATGCAAAATATGTTACAAACTCCCTATAGCTGTCAGGAAGCTTAAATAAAATCTACAGAACAATTTTAATGCATTATAAGAAAGCTCATCTCCAGCTGTCCACCTGTTTATTTCATATTGCTCTGAATGTACTCTTAAATTTCTTGACTTACGTTTTTATAAAAAGTGGGTTTTTTCAACATTATCATTTTGAGAGCATTTGAGCTAAAATGAAATATGATGTTAAATTAAATGTATGTTGTATATCAGTTTTACCATAGACAAGTCTGCTGTATTGTAAACGTGACAAAGATTAAAACCAGCAACAAGCATTCAGACCAGAAGGTTTCCAGTGAATCAGAACAGGAAACCAATAAAGCGATCAATGGGAGGTCATGACTTTTTGATCACTGTACTATATATGGTTAAAGTATCTGGTTTTGATCTAGTGCTGTGTAATCAAGTTAAACTTTGAAGTTAGGTATCAAATGTGCAATTGAAATAGCAACAGCACTGGGGAATACCCAGCTTTTATGCTATTTTGAAAAGAAGTCAGTATTTGGCAACTGTGTCAGGTTGTATTTCTTGAGGGAATTTTTCTAAGATCTGACAGGTTTGTTGTAGTGAGACTGTGTGCAATTCCAAAGGAAGTTCCAAGATGACAGGCCTAGGAATTTTCCTTCTACCTACTAGCTAGTTATTTATAGAAAGTTCCCAGAAACTCTTTCTACAAGAAGTTCTAATGGAAGTGTTTGTTTAGAGTGAGGACACGGCAACAAAAATATTTTAAATCAGCAGTATAACCACACTTAATGTACTGCAATTATTATATTCAAGAAAATACCTAAATCTCAATACTCCTTCTCCCTACCGCATGAATCTATAAATACAAACATTACTGAAACCTCAAGCATTAACTAGAATGTACCGGCTGATAGAGACTGAAAATGCACCCATTACAGGCAACAGTTACAGGAAATGAGCATTTCACACTTTTACTCTGTCCTTTTAAAGCAGGACTTAAACTCAGCATTTTTAAATGGACTAAGTAACATTTTTGCCCCTGATTGCAGAGATTATGCTGGCTATCACTCAAATTAATAAAAGAATTTTAGGAGATGTTTCCACCACATTTCCACTGTTTGCCCCACTTATATTCAGATAAGCTTACAGAGACCTATTACAAGCTAATGTATAGCAGTCTTCTTGAGCTTGTTTTCTCTCACAGCTGGCACCTGTGCATGGGTGCTAACAGAATTTTTGCAAGGAACCATCACTCAGATAAACCAGTAGAACCTCAATTCCTCCATTTTTCAATCCCCAAAAGTTGATTTATACGTGGAAAAACATGACAGACCCTGACATAGCTCTGATCAGTAAAGCAGACAGGTCATGCAGCTTCAACAATCAAGAACATTTTTGCCACAATAATGAAATAACTTTATCTCTAATCAATTTACTTGCTTTGGCAATCCACACAAACTTTACACAGCGTAATTAATTATAGCTAGCTATATTCATCTCTAATGCTGCAGTCAAGAACTATTATATTGCTCAGCAAGACAGATCTGGAGCTTTGATGTGTAGGATACAGTCAGGAAAAGAAAGGGGGAAAATGTTTATAAAAACAGCAATCACCAATCTTCATTTATTTTACCACTGAATCTAATCTGTCCCAGTGGCAGTGAAACAGTTAAGATTCATACCAAAAACCATTGCCCTCATCCAAGTAAACAAAGTCATACCTGTTCCATTTAAGGACAAACTACATCACTGTCCTGGTTACACTGATCACATTTAGAAGTTTCCTTCACCCTCACGAGGGATGGAAACTATTTTGTTGATGGTGTTGTTACCAGGGGGGAAGGGAGAGGAATCAACCTTATCTGATGCAAAGATGACACTGCATGGAATGAAGTACCATCATTATGGAATCAATACTGTCATTTTGGGCAAGTGTAACATGTCTATGTTAATTACACTGTGACCACTCAAAGTTAATTGAATTAAACAAATGATGGTCATAAAATATACAGGGATTCCACTGTATCTTCCGTCTGCCTGTCGATTGCTTATTTAGCGAGATAGTTTCTAAAGCCAGTTGCCTTATTAAGGGCGGGGTAACTAAATTGGAGAAAGTTACTGGATAATTAAGTCTCCCAATCAGCTCAGTCTTTCAGTCACAATCTGGGCATTGTCAAGCCAGTGTAACATCTCTGACTCTTAAGGACAAGCTGAGTTAAAGGAATAAAGCAATTCACTTTTCTAAAGCATAAAGTACATATTTAACTATCCTGTGCAGACAAAGCTGCTACATTAGATTGGGTGTTTGCAAACCACATGACCTCACAAACGCTATCTTATCACATCACAGGTTCCTCAGACTGACCACAACCACTTAAATCAGACTCTAGCAGCACAGAGGCTCTCTAACTTTGACACACACTAGTAAAGCAACTACATTTTTAGCTGCCCTTGCAAGAACTTTATTTGTAGGGAGGGAAAAATCTGATCATCTCTTGTCCAACTGTGCTTGCAAGATATGGTAAAAGAAAAGCACATGATTTATTGTGCTATAAACTTCCACCACAAGCTGAAATGCTTACTGTGTAAATCTGAGGGCTAACATATTTCCTTTCAGGGACAACATTTCTTATCAAGTAAGAAAACATTTATAGAGACTCACATATTTTGAAAGCATTTGTCTAGTAAAAAAAACAATTAGAAGATGTTAATGTGACACTAGTCTGTATTGAGAAACAAGTGCTTTACAAGAGTTAACACAGGACTTTCAACCAACATTATTGAGAACTATGAAGGGAAAACAATTGACTGAAGTAAAAATTGACTGGAATGAATCCCACAAATCTTAGCTGGTTTTATAAAAGTGAGCAAGTAAAGTGACAGTTTCCAAGAGACAAATGTAGATGTGGTCGTACTACATGAAAAAGGAGTAGTACACTTCTTCCAGAAGAAATGGGGGGGGGAATAAGTTGGCAAGAGACTGAGTAAAAGAACATTATATCTAATTGGAAACATTACAGGAGGAGTATGAGGCCTTTTGGGCCTTGCTGGTTTTGCCTTACTTCTGATTAAAGAAATGTTACCTATTTCTGTTCCTCAGGTACTTAAATGGTGATAAATCTGATCTTCTCTCATTGTCATTTATGCATATGATCTGATCCACTGCTATCCATCACTCTCTAAGTATGTCTCTAAGTATGTGTTCAGAGAACTTGAAAAAATTTCTGGTAGGTTGAACTTTAACCAGAATTCACTTTCCCCAGTTAATCCTCATATCTCCATTATGCAAAGCTTTGTTATTTACTCCAAGTTATTTGCTCTGCTTCTGAATGTAGTCTAGTGGTGCATCAGATAAGAGAACATTTGATTTGGTAAGCATTGAATTTGGCTCAATGGAAGCCTAATAATAAAATTAACAGAGGAAAGGAATAATGCTTCCCACTGGTATCCCATCAAGCCCAGATGCAATTATTATGAGAGAAATAGGAGCTAGGAATGTTGCAAGAAGTGGCCAGCCCATCTTGTGCTACTTCAGTGGGCCATAAGCAGCATCATAATTTTGTTCTCACCTATGGCCAATGCAGGAATCATCATTTAGCTGCTTGCAAAGATATTCCCTCATCTCTTCCAGGGACAACCTGGATCAGTCTGTGCTGGGGCTCAGAACCACTCACTGATTTAAGATTATTAACTAATAATAAAAAAACAAGGAGGAAATAATTTGACACCTTTAAAACACTGTTTACCTACTATATAAGTTTATGGTATTTAAGACTAAAGGAACTGTTAATGTGGTTTAATGTTTCATTCTGTGTACTATAGTGCATTGAATTTTATTTAGGTATTTTATGGTATGGCCCATACAGGTGAATTTTTTTAATCCTTCACAGTGGTGGGCTACAGTTCACTTTCCCTTCTCTATTTTAGTTTCAGCAGTGAAAGCCTAGAAAGTTAGTGCAAGTTGCAAGACGTATCCTTAATTCAGCCATATAACCAATTACTCCTTTGGTCACAACTTATATATTATTTATCCTCAAAGTCATTACTTAAAGCATCTTGAATTTTATTTACACAAGCAAAATCTTTTAAAAGCATAGTATTTAATCTCCAACTTTTATATCTCTTCATTAAGCCAATCTTAAAATGTTAGCTCACCAGGAGCAAGATCAGACCAAGAGATAACACCTATATCAGAATCTTACTGACTGCATTAGGTTCTTAAAACGTAATATCAGATCCCTTCCTAAATAAACTATATGTATGTGGAAATGGAAGAGTAGCAAACTAATGCTCACTACTTCTTTCAAGAGCCATCTAGTTTCCAGATGCTGAAATGGGAAATATCTTTAAAAACACCCAATTTTCTACATTTTCAATATGCAAGAATTTAACCTCTAAAAATTCACTTAAAGGTACTATTATAAAGTCTTTTAAATGCCTGAAAAATTATTTTGGCAGAATAATAATGCTCCAGTCATTTGCCATCTTATTCTTTTCCATCAGCCATGCTGAGATATTGTTAACTGGACAAGTTTTCAGAGTGTTTTTTAAATGTTGGAACAGTATGCCACACTAACATCAGAATTTTGTTTTTCATTCAAATATCAAACACGCCTGCATAAGATTTGCCCATCATCCTTGCTTCTTCTCAAAATATTGCAACTAGTTATTTGTCAAGAGGATATCTCATTAGAAAGAAACAGCTAGGAGAAAACTGTGTTCTCCCTCTGACATTGTTCAATAGAAGACGCATGCCGAAAAAAAAAGGCAAAATATGTCGTGGTACTTTCACAATGTTCTTCCTAAACTCCAGCAATCAGCTCTCTAAATTCAAGGGGGGGTGGAACAATCCCTGCAGATGGACAGATGTCATAGTAAAATTGAAAAATGGGCTATATCGTCAATATCCATATTCCTGCTTTCTAAGGAAAACATGTCTTAAGTGAAGGAAGCCCTGGTTCTGTATGCTGCTGTTGCCCTTCATAAAGCTGCCCTCTAACACAGATAGCCAATACACATCTGCAGTCCCAAACTGTAGAGGCTCCTTGCTTTTGTGAACTTCAACACATGTTCAGCAGAATTCAGCTTTCAATATGAAAACTGTCGTAAGATTAAACCAAATCCACATTTGAAGTACTGTAGTATACAAAGATGAAAAACTGAAATTTAACAGCAAAACAAACATATTAAAGGATTCCAAGAGACAGAAATCACCTAACAGTGTGACAAAGGCAAACTTTGTAAAGTTTCATGTGAAACAACTTAAAACTTAAGCACTTCAGTCCTAAATCACAAAGTCTGAAAGACTGGAAACCACTTGCTTTTGTCTCCAAAGGTGTCTTGTGGTCTGCCAGCGTAGTTTGTGGGTAAGTACATCAATTCTAATCTTTTGTACCAACCCTGTAATCTAGGTAACACATACAAGCCTTGCAACATCCAACAGGAAGCAGAGGCAGCTGCTGGGTAATATATATAAAGTGACTGCACATACAGAGGGGTAGTCCGTGAAATGCAGAACTTCAGCAGTTTATAAATCATTTAATTCCATTCAGTTTGAATTAAAGGGAAAAGGTGGGAAACTACAAACAACCTCCTCCTTGTTTCTCCCGTATATGATTTGTGTTCAAAAGAATAACAGCTTCTTCAAGAGTCATAGTTTGGATTAAGCCTTCAAATTAATGGAAACTTGTAACAGTCCAAACTTCCAAAGTATTCATTTCCACATAACTTAACAGCTTCAGTACTACCTACTTAATGAGATGATACTCTCTTGAACTGTAAAAATGTTTTACAGAAGTTGCCTTCACTTAGCATTTCTGTATCTAATCAAAGGCAACTTCTGTGAAGCATTAGTAATCCTCGTGCAGCTAGCAAGTATCTAACCACGGTACAAATCTTGCAGTGTCTGTGTGCTCATGCCATTTATGTTCCATCAGTTAAAGCACATGAACTGGAAGGTCAAGTGACAGAATAGACTGACCACTAGACCTTATTTCTCCTGTGCCAAACACAGGGCAGCCAAGCTTCTGTACTTACTGACAACGGTGACAAAAGTTGCTTCACAGAAGCTGCAGCCTGTGAAAAAGCATTTTAAGTTAAAATCCCACTAAGCTAGAAGTCAAGAATGCTGCAGAGATAGCTTTAAGAATGGGAAGGAAATGGAGGAAGAAAGAAAATGCTAGGTGGAAAGACTTCAATTAATGAAAAGAAGAAATGGCAACCGAACACGAGATTCTGAAAAGGCAAACAGTGTCTAAGGCTAGTACATATTAAAAGCTCTCAAAGAAGTTTACATCATGACTTCCTGTTTGTGATGATCCTCAACATTTCAGGTTTTCAAATTAGTTTCAGCCTTCAACAACAAAGTCATAAGTCACAACCACCTAACAACTTTGTGTCCAATAAAGCAACTCAGCCAATAAGGAGGAAAGGAAGTACAGCACTTAATATACATGATTTATCACAGGATTAGCTACTAGCTAACTAGAAATACTTCACTCTGAGTGTCCTTTCATTATGCATCAGCTGTTCTTTGAATTGATAGGTTGTGGAAAAGATTACAGGATAGTTGTCAGTAACTTTCTAGGGAATGAGCATAAAACCAGGTATGTTTACTAAAGTTCAAAGTGGAAATAAGTAATAATTTATCTACATGTATTTGATTTCTGAACGAAGTAGTGGTTGCACTGAGGAATTTAAGAATTAATTCACTATTTTACATAACACTACAAATTACATTCAGTATTTATATTCTAACCCATATTTGGTTGTTCAAGTCAGTGCAAAGAAAGAGGTGCATGTAAATAGATTTAAGATAATGTGCACAGAACCACAGAATTGTTAAGGTTGGAAAAGGCCTCTGCAGAGTCCAACCATTAACCTAACACTGCAGTGTTCACCACTAAAGCAGAAGTTTACAGAAGTCTAAAAGTCTAGTAGAGCAGACATCTACAACTTCTTGTTACAATGTTCTCAAAGCTCCAAATTTTGTCTGTTTGTTCTGCTGAAGTGTTCACCAAATACATGTTTAAGACTTACTCTGAAGTACTCAATATTCAACTCAGCTTACCATGTTACAGAAATCCTCTGGTTAGGTATAAAAGGAATCAGACAGGCAGCTTGTTAGAACAAGCCAAAAATCCAATAATTCCATTGGTATTTGAATGGTAAGAAAAAAGGCATATTTTTCTACTTAATTGCCTTGTACATTTAATACCAATGTGGCTCATTGGTTCAGTTTTAGGTGCCATACTACCAATTTCCAGTACGTGCAGTTTTATTCAGTAACAGGAACACAACTTGAATTTACTACAAATAAGTCTTCTTACAATATTATTTGAAAACTGACTATAGCATTAGTATTCCTAGATGAGTAATAAACGCAGCTGAAATTTATCCTTTAGGCTGCAAGCTGCATTATATTTAAGAAGCATGCGAAATTTTGAGCTCAGAAAAAGATGACCAAAAATAATGCTATTTTTAAAAAGTTTTTTATATACATACAAAAACTTCAACCAATTACCCTTTGTAATCTGAGTCCATTGATTAATCATTTGATACAGCATGCAGAGTTCCCAGACATTGCTGATTTAGGTTACCCCATTGGAACAGGTGAGAGAAATATCTGAATACTAAGGGCCCAACTTTTGTCACTTAGTGAAGAGATGGTACAGCAGCAGCTTGTTGCACCTGTGCCATAGCAAACTCCCACCCCACCTTTTAGTGACTAATTCAACTGTAGACACTGGGCAGCGACTCTCTGCTGGCCTAACTGGTGTTCCTCACTGATATCCTAGATTTGCCCTGTGCTTTGCTACTAGCCTGGCTTGCAAACACTGCTGGCACAGTGGACCTTTCACAAGAACTCTGCAATTAGGATGGATCATGCTGTTGCCACAACTTGGTACCATCACCATCTGATGGATGGTATCACAGAATAAAGTGTATAGCTCCTCCAGGCTCCACTGGAGTTCAGTGAGCATTCACATTCAGAGACAGAAACATACACATTCACACTGCCGGCCAAAGGCACGAAATAGTGTTTATCCAAAGGCCAGAATATGGACTTAGTCTGCAGTTATTTGTATTCACTATGGGATTTGGTCATTATTTTGTTCCATCCTTCAGATGGAGAAGCTGCAAACTTTCTGGTGTAAAAATCTGTAAAAATGCAGTGCTGGAGAGGAAAAAAATGTTAAATAAGCAGAATCAACACTGATGGCCATGTCAAGATGTTTCATCTTGTCACACATATCCATCCCACCCCTACCTTAAATGATAACTTTTGCTTTAATTAACGGTTGCATTTATGTGCAGTTTAAAGTTACACAATTACAATCTATTAGAAGGTAACCACACAGTCACCAAGAGCTCTACTCCTTTTCCAGTGCCCTTTACATGCTAACCAGTTGGGAGATTGTGGTCAGCACATCACATACACCATCACCCTTTCTTCAGGAAGATGCATTTACAAATGTGTAACGTTTCTTTTAGCTTTTGCAGAAGTAGAATCAGAAAGCAGCTAGCCAAAAAAACAAAGAACATGGTCATTAATGGATGTATGCATGAAGACACTTCAGTGCAGATTTAAGGAAGTTGTTTATTTAACTGGCACTGACTAAATTATACTTCTCCTAACATTTAGCAGTTGAGAGCAAACATTTTTGCCTCTTCCTGTTGCCAATTTCTTCAGATTTTGCTTTTTGAGGAAACACTGCAGGAAACACTACTTTCCCTCTTAAGATTTTATTTAAAAACTAGACAATATGTACACAACAGTATGGGAGAAAGGGAAAAAGAAGTCATTAGTAAACAAAGACTTCCAGGCTTGAAGAAGGTCTGTGTAAAGAAACATGGAGAATGCTGCCAAGGTAGAACATGTCTATTACATACAGAGTTTTGTAAAATCATAGAATTACTGAAGTCAGAAAAGATCTGTAAAATCATCAAGTCAAACCATTTCTTCTTACTGTTTCTCTGTATCCTAGAACGATTTCCTTCCTATAGTGTTTACCTAGTTTGGAAATCAAAAATTTAGCCACCAGGAAGCACGTATTGGAAGAGGAGTGCTCTTCTACATGGAATTACTCAAACTCTGCTATTATTGAAATTCATGTTCTTCGCAGCATTTCCTTTCTGTCAAAGTGAAATGCTGATAAAGATTTGTCTAGACTGAACTGTTTAGGAAATCACTGGTATTACTCAGAATTATCATTATTCTGTGAGCTTATGAATCTCATCTTCATTCCAACCTGTTCCCATGAACTTATGCACATTAACGGTGTACAATATTGCTTGCCTTCATGACAATTCAGTTGCTCAGCCAGGCATATAACAAATGAGTGTATAGAGAATATTATGCAACAACTCTGCAACAGTAATTCTACTTTCCCCCCAAAGCACTGTTTCTTACCTTTTAAACTGACACTGAGCAGAGGAAAAAGTCAGTACAGTGCCTTATTTTGTTCATAATGCAAAAATACACTAAATAGCTGACTTTCTGGGAATTCTTCAAGCAAGCAACAAAGCAAACTAGTTAGAGTGCTGTAATGGAGAAAGCCAGGTTATTGATTTTTAAATCTGTTTTTAAGTGAGCTTAATGATTGGTAAAGGTGCTGGACTGATGGCCCTAGAGACTATCCTCAATCTATAGCATAGACAACATTCCAAGATCCTCAACTGTGTTATAAGTCTCAAGGGATTGATCCTAAAAGCTTGGATCTACTAAGATTGTTATGAAAACACTATCTACCCTTAAAGAAAGGATGTGTTTAATTAAAGGAAAAAGGTAACAAACAATTATGTTGAATTGCTCTACAATCCTGTGGTTTTAAACAACACTCTCAGAGCTGTGTATGAAAAGGCTGTTGAAACAAGCAGATTCTACTGCAAAGATGACCAGGCATTTTGCACACGATGTAGTATTAGGTAAAGACATTTCTTCACAGTGCAGCATGAACTGAAATGAGCCAGTGAGCACAGGAGTTACATAAGCCATTTCGGTTTCAAGACCTGATCTTTTTAACTAACAGAAAGTTACTACAACTACTAGAGCAAGGAAGTTTGAAGACAGAAATTTCATAGATTGAAGGTTTTGGCAGTTTAAAACTTAAAAATCTGTTAACTGATATTAAGCAAGCATCCTTTTTTTTTTAAGCAATCTCAGTATACTACCACATGAAATTCATCCTCGCAACAGCAAGAACCAAAAAATTTACACATGGATTCTTCTACTTGCACAAATGAAGTTCAGTTTCTAACTAGAGTAGCCTTAATAATTGTAGCAAATAAGGACATAAAGGGGCTTATTTCCATATATGCAGTTCCAAATGGAGTAAACGCAACATAAATATCATTATCAACTCATTAATTAAGGAAATTAAGGAAAAAGCCAAGATGGAACATCACCGCCAATCTCATTTAACGTTAAATCATGTAACTAAACACTCTTTTGTTCTCTTACATCCCAAGATAAAGGCAAGATTCATGAATAAGAGTTTTACTGCGTTCATTTAAAATAATGTACTTTGGCAAAAACAAGTGAAGAAGATGTAATAACTATTAAATAAGCAAAACCTGCTACAGGGGAAAGGACAAAAGGTACAAGTGATCAGAGACTGTAGTATAATATCACTTACCTCATGATGCAGCTCAGCTATCTGATCTTTCAGTTCTCTGATGTACTGGTTAGAATCAGATTTATTAAGCTGCCCTTGAATTTTTCCTTCTTCTTTCTGTTTTGGTTAAAAAAAGGAATCATATTCAAGTTATTCAAAGATCTACTGTAGTAAAAATTGTACTTGATCTGTGTGCATATTTTTGTCACGAAGAGAAGCTATTCCCAGACACCACCCAGCACTTTCATTTGGTTGAAGTTACAGCAGGTATCTAGATGTGACAGTGGCTCAGACCAAGCTGACACTCTCAATAGTACCAGGTAGGATTCTATGGAGGAGCATGAAGAATTAACAGCTTCACAGGTAGAACCCGCATCCTATGTACATGAGATTGCATTTTAGTAAACCACTCCTACAGAATGTTAGCAATACATGGAACATATCTTAGTGTACTTTATTTTCACTAATGTCAAGTTTACATTTAGCAACAAGACATTTCCTTTTGTCTCCACGTAAACAAAACTGTTCTTTCCTTGCATTGTGGGACATGCACTGGGAAACACTACATATGACAAGCTTCTTTTGTCCTGCAGAAAGAATTGTAACATCCAAAATATGGTGGTATTTGCCACGTAGAAGTTCCAGAGTATAAATGAAGAGAGGAATGTCCCCTACTACCAATGCTTCAAGAGGTTGACAGAGAAACTGGCAAGTAAAAAAAGAAAACCAACCCAAACAAAAATACGTTAAGAGGAATATGACATTTCCCTCATTTGTCAATCAAATGCAGCTCCTACATTTCAGCATGCTTGAAAGGTTTCATCTGCACTGAATGCCTGCAGCACTGGTTTCCATCTCGTCCGTAAAGGGAATCCTGATGTGACTGAACCAAACTTGGCAGAACTGAGATAAATAATCACCCTGATGAGGAATCCCTCCATGTTTTCTGCTTGCTACTAATAAAATGCAGAACAACTCTGCTCTTGACTTTTTCCAGCTAAGTAATTTCTGAAGCAGCCACCAGCTCTAGAGAATGCAAGCACCTTGATTTTGTATAATCCTTTACCTTGACTGTAAATCACATACAAGCAGTATATTACAGAAATACCAATAAAATGGGAATATCTTGTTTTTCTACCTAAAGCTCATTTTGCTGAAGTTTTAATTACACTTGAAGAAAGCAAACAGTTTACTTCAGCAGCCAAACTGAAAGTCATTTGCAAAGAGAGGTTAAGTACCTCTTAGAATGAAAAGTGTTAACTGTTCCTCAAAAATTAAGACAAAAAGCTTTAATGGAGAGGTCCCTTTAAAACACCTCTCTGAAACAGACCCAGGACAGAACTTTGAGGAGAGATAACATGCTACCTTCCAAACCCTTCTGCTGAATGAAGAGAACAATTTAAAACACTGTCAGTGTTGGCAATATCAAAGCAATATCTCTTTTTTCAGGCTTTGTTTTTCTTGCAGTGAGGTATGCATTACAAAATTGCTCCAAAAATAATTTTCTCATATTAATTCCCACAATCTGTAACATGGAAGAACAAGATCCTTTAATGCATAATTCCAGACTGAACCTAGTTTCCAAGGAAACCTATGGCTAAATTCACACACACACACACACACAAGTAGCATTAATATGAACAGTATTACTAATAGTTCCTGTCCTAAATAGTTTAAAAAATCCCAAATGTAGTCTAACTCCATCATCTCTCTTCTACAAGAATGACTACTGGCCTATGAAACAAAAGCAACATAACCTGGAGACTAAAAATACATCAGCATATGAAAAAACCTTCCTTGCTGTCAGACACTAAGATTCCACACAGTGAGAATGACCTGCTCTCTTGACATCGCAGGAATATACGGGAGAAATGCTTGTCTTAAGCCCCTTCCCTCTGTTTGAAACCTTGACTTTCCCATTTAAGCCTCTAAGTCTATGGATTCTATGTCACTGTACACTATGCAATCCAAATGCAACAGTAAAGCAAGATTTTAGCAGAAATAGAACAGAGGTGCCATAGCCCTTTTAAAACAGAAGTGTAATAAACAGCTGAGCTTACACAGAAACTGGGTGCACAAGAGGCCACGAAACAGGCGCTCCTGAGGTCAGTCAGTATAAACTAACAGCAGAAGCAGTAACATACAGCAGGTTGGCTTTGGCACACAAATAGCTGAAAGCTGTTAGTGTATATCATATGGGAATTACACACTGCCATTACATTAAAGTGGTTTTATTGTTACTTTTTATTCTAGAAATAGTACTGTAAAGTTAATGCAGATATTACAGAATAATTGTGTGTATTTGCTCATGGAAGAACTGACTGTAGCTACAGTCAGCTGGAGCTGAATGGAAGGCATAAGCCTGGCTTGCAAGACGCCCATTATTAGTGAAAGGCAAGTAAGTTTCAGTTTTCCTTTCAGAACTACAGATTTTGTAGAGCTGGCAATTAAAAAAAAAAAAGGAACCCTGCAATGGCATTTTGTACAAATATACTTTAAGAAAGGTCATGCTGTAACTTCCTCTTGCAACATTCAATATACTAGGGATAAGAAGCTGATGCTTTTAACTTGCTGCAAAAAAATCACATATTTCTAATTTAATAATCCCATGTTCTGTGGCCTACCAAGTCTGTCTACAGTGGATAAATTGGAAGGATGACACAGAAGAAAAATTAGGACAAGATATCAGAGTTTTCATTACAGCTGCTGTTCATCTCTGCACAACAAAAAAGATACAGTCTACTAAGTTGATCATGCCATTGTCCTTTAAAGATGCTTATGCAAGTGTGATAGCAAACCACTGGAAAACATGCAGGAGTCAGACACCAAAGCATTAAAATATATTTTAGTTTCTATCAAAATCATCTAATTTAGAGAATAAATAATAAGTAGACAGCTGAAAGCTTACATATATCTAATGAATGAAAAACTCTTTCAAAGTTTTATCTGTCATATTATGATTTTTAAGTTACCCAATATTCTTTAATATTCAAATGACTGATATTTCTCATCAATACATACATTTTTATACAAGTACAAAGTATTACCATGATCTTCCAAATTGTTCCACCTTCCAGTGACATTTCATGTTAGAAAATAATCTGAACTTAATGCAAATAATTCCCACCTTCTGATGAGCATTCATTAATCAAAGACAAACTTTAATGTGAGGAACCTAAATTCAGTAGTAATATTTTTTAACAGTAGTTTTTCATTAGGGGAGCTTGACACCACCACCCCTCAGCCTCCTTTTCTCCAAACTAAACAAGCCCAAAATCCTTAGCCACTCCTCATGGGACTTTCTTTGCAGCCCTTTCACCGGCTTTATTACCCTCTGGACATATTCAAGGACCTTCACATCCTTCTGAAATAGTGGGGCCCAGAGCTGCACACAGTACTCGAGGTGAGGCCATACAACCAGTTACTACACAGTCACACTGACATAAGAAAAATTAAATTGCTTTCATGCAGCCTAATTTCATTTAATGCTTCCCATTGTGGCACTTACTTTAGTAGGAACTAGACATTTCACTCTGCATTGGTTGTATACTGAGCTTGAATAGTTCTGTACTACTGCGCTTGAGCAGCTTTGTACTTCTGAGGAAAGCACCCAGATCAACTGTATGGGTTCAAAACTCAATGTTACAACTCCACTTACAATTTAGAAGTCTTTAAGGTATGAATACCACACCTTTTAAAAGAGAATAGCATAAGCAATTAGTAATGTCTCTTCGTGTCTAATTTTTTAAATCTAGAGTTATACACATAGGATGTGGGTTGCTGGTTTGGTTTTTTGGTGGTGGACTTTGAGGGGGAGCACTGTTATAGAAAATCTGTGATACTTGGGCGAGTTCACACCACAAAAACTAGCTGGTCACTAGGCAAATAATAGTCAAATTTAAAATTAATATACAGAGAAAAAGTCAGATAACATATCAATAAGCAAAGCGTGGGTATTATCAGAACTGTAAAATAATGAAAGTGAGCCAATTCTAGAATCTAGGCACTTGTTTAAAACATCCTGCAGTCACATGTGAATGAATCTCTTTACACCCACATCCCTAGCATGTTGCATCTGTGTAGTGGCACCACTGCAGTGTCTACCTCCTCTTCCCAGAAGGGTTTTTAGAAAAGCAATGCCAACTGGTGTTACACTGTAATTAAAGATGCATGATCTCCATTTTACTGCTTTTGAAGATTTGTAACTCCTCCCTTATAGTCTCTTCCAGCAGACCAGCTCCACCAGCACCACCAGGGTTAGAAATCTGTGTAGCAGGGTAACAAACACTCTCGTGGCAGGTATCACCTCTGCTGTAGGGACAAGTGCCTGTAACAGTGTACCCAGCCAATACACAGTCCAACCCCGTGCCCCAGAGGTGGTGTATATAGTGGGAGTAGCACGGGCAGTGAAGCAGGAAATGAGCTCTACAGAGCAAAAAAACCTGCTGCTAAAGCAGAACTCACTTAGGCCTCTTCACAGTTTTGGAAGCTGTCACCTCTCTCATCCTGCTGTGAAATACTAGAGTGACTGTACTTGTGTGCATGCCAAGAGTTAGGTACACTGAGAGCTCCTGAGAAGAAAAACCTGCACCCCAAAATTTTGCTCCTTAAAATGAGGAAAAATTCTGTCCACCAAAAAGTATCAACTGAGAATCATGGGTTTTATATCATATTTAAATTCTCTTTTGTCTGGCTTTCTAAGAGACAAGCATCTTGCAAAGAAGCAGCAGCTAGTCTCAAAAAACCACCTGACACCTACTGAGAACTCCTGAACATGTGGAGACCTTTCAAACTCAGTCAGCATCAGGCCAGGATGTATAGCTGCCAACACAAGAGTGCAGGGACAGACTGCTTAAAAAATATGCTGATTTAAAATACCCAAAACCATTACTGTATAATGGCCTCCCAAAATCAAGTTTAGTACTCATAATAAAAAAGGGTTTATACAACAAACAAATCACCAGAAACCACCTGAAAAACACTGGAGGCCTAAAGCTGGCTTTTGCTGCTCAATTGAAATTTAAGATACAGAAGATCAGTGTAATCAAATTCCAGTTGCAGGTGTTTCATTCCAAGAGGAGTACAAGTTTTCTAAACCACTCAATTATCACAACAGAGTAGGAAAGGAAATATACATCAACAAGAAAATCAGCCATTTTAAATCATAAGAAAACATCTAGGGTTGTCTTCACTTTAATAACTGTGAACCTAAAAACACAGGAAAAAAATGGTTTCATAGGCAGTCAAAATCCAGGCATGCTAGACAGTTGCTGTTCCTCAGACAACATCTTTACTAAAAATGACTGGAAGATAGGATGTTTCCCTAACACCCTTAACTTGATCTTTTCTGACTTAGAAATATTTACCTGGTAACAACTTGCCTCAGCCTCTTTTCAGGAGAGGCTTTAAAATTATTACTCTGTGGCAAAAGATACTGCATTAAAAATGTAAATGAAGTACATTCAGAAGGGTAGATGTGGTAACTACTGTCCTTTCAGTGACTTTACAGTGACTCATTCTAGACTTTCAAAAAACACATCACTAACATCACACACCACTGTTGATAAGAGTAAAAAAGGGTTTCCTGTAATTTGAAAAGATGGAAACAATTTCTTTACTGAACAGTCAGTACTTGGAAAAGTTATTAAACAGAGGTCATAGAAAGGCTTCATTCTAAAGAAATAGTGCTAAAAGTTTAAACTGTGGGGAGATTACTAGCACAATCATGGATTTCCTTTACAGTTGCTCTCAAAGCAGCTTTGACAGGGTTAGAGATAGGGTAAATATGACAAAATTCTCTGAATCTGCCAGGAAACACAGCAGGAGGAAGTGATGTTACTGCCCGTCCAGATCAACCTTACAAAAAGAAGAATTAATTCTTATGGATGTTTTTTGCTATAAGATTACTCAGGTGTAAAACCAGTTTTTCCTACTACAAGTATGCTCTATATCACCCAACTCAAATCAGTCATGGATAATTTTAAGAGGATACTACAAGTCACCAGCCTGCATAGAAATGGAGAGAAAGGGATTAAGCTGCCAAGCAGAGGCTACAGCTGCCCCACTCTGCTTCCTCAAACTGCCTACACCTCCACTGCTCTGGTGCTCCTCACCGTAGGCAGCTGAGTGACTGCAGCTTGTAACTGATTTTACCTTGCCTGAATTTCTCTATTCTTCTTTCAATTACTGCAGGGAAAACCTTAAAAAACAAACCAAAACAGAAACAACATCAATGGACCAACAGGACTGCCCGTATGCAATCAGAAGGAACACTTGCTAATTATTAGGGCAGAAATATTTGCTTGCTGCAGTTTGAAGCTACCAGGTTCAGCTGAAAACAAGAAAGACTACCTTTCCCAAGGAAGCAAACCTGAAGCTTTGCTGATTGACTATAGACATAGAGAGAGACAACATCCATTCCTTGGCTCTTTTCATCTTAGGAAGGGATGGGACAAACAGGATCAGACTGCATGCAACCTGACCAGGACAAGCCATGTAGTTGTAGGGTGTAAATCTCTAGCTGTTGTGAGAAAGTGAAACTGCACCTTGAATATTGTGTTCAGTTTTGGGATCCTCAGTACAAGACAGACATTGAGGTGCTGTAGCATGTCCAGAGAAGGGCAAGAGAGCTGGTCTGGAGCATAAGGCTTACAAGCAGCAGCTGAGGGAGCTGGGGCAGTTTAGTCCAGAGAAAAGGAGGCTGAGGGTACCTGTAGAGTGACCTTATCACTCTACAACCCTGTGAAAGGAGGTTACAGCAAGGGGTGGGTCAGTCTCTTCTCCCAGGTAACAAGTGAAATGACATGAGGAAATGGCCAAGTTGCCTCAGGTAAGACTTAGATTGAATATTAGGAAAAACTTCTTTATGGAAAGGGCTGTCAAACATTGGAACAGGCTGCCCAAGGAAGTGGTTGAGTCACCATTCCTGGAGATACTTAAAAGACATGTCGATGTGGCGCTTAGGATCATGGTTTAGTGGTGGACTTGACAATGCTGGGTTAACAGTTGGACTTGATCTTAAAGGTCTTTTCCAACCTAAATGATTTTATGATTCTATGTAAGCTTCTTCCCAGTGTAGAAATACAAAAAATAGCAGCCCAGCCATCCAAAAATCCATCCTTCATCTGTTAATAAATTGCTCAAGTGTCCTGCTCAAAGCCCAGAAACCTGCTAAATACATCCAAGTCATTTTTGGGAAGGGATGCCATCCAGAGGGACCTGAACAAGCTTTAGGAGTGGGCCCATGGGATAAGGCTCAGTGGAAGGTGCTACACCTGGGTCAGGGCAAACCCCTATATCAATAGAGGCTGGGGGATGAATGAATCAAGAGCAGCCCTGCCAAGAAGGACTTGGGGGTGCTGGTGGCTGAGAGGCTGGACATGAACTGGCAATGTACACTTGGAGCCCAGAAAACCAAACATGTCCTGGGCTGCATCAAAAGCAGTGTCCGCAGCAGCTCAAGGGAGGGGATTCTGCCCCTCTACTCCACGCTTGTGAGACCCCACCTGGGGGCTCTGGGGTCCCCAGCACTGGAACAACATAGACTTGGTGTAATGAGTCCAGAGGAGGCTGTGAAGACGATCAGAGGGCTGGAGCACTTCTAGGAAGACAGGCTGACAGAGTTGGGGCTGCTCAGCCAGGAGAAGAGAAAGCTCCAGGGAGACCTTAGAGCTCCTTCCTAAAGCAGCTACAAGAGAGCTGGAGAGGGACTTTTGACAAGGGCATATAGTCATAGGACAACAGGGAATGGCTTTAAACTGAAGGTGGGTAGATTGAGATTGGATATTAGGAAGAAATTCTTTACTGTGAGGATGGTGAGGCAACCTGGTCTAGGGAAAGGTGTCCCTGCCCATGGCAGAGGGGCTGGAAAAAGATGATCTTCAAGGTTCCTTCCAATCCGAGCCATTCTGTGATTCTATGTTTGCCTCCCAAACATAAGCTGAACTGGCAAGTGAGAGAAAAAAAAAGACAGGAATAAACAAAAGCTGACAAAGTAAACCTTTGTTTCCACATGACAGGGTTATAACATCAGGGCTTTTCTTTGTCACTTCGAGGGCTTAGGTATGTGCAACGTAAGTTAAACTTCAGTTATATTTCAATTTCATGCTATTTTTGCTAAAGAAAGACTTCAAATATCCATCGTGTATTGGACAACTCATTGCATTTCAATATACTTACACAAGAGATTAAAAGCTCAGCATCATTAACTGAATGCTCAAACAGGACAAGGTGACATTTCGAATATATTAAGAAATAGCTTCTTAACATCATAATAAACTGACAACTTGTTGCAGAATTACATCTATTATTGAATGGCAGCTCACTCTCCATCCCTGTCATTATTACTAACCAAAACTAAGAGTGACCCAGAAACTTTGATTTAAATCTAGGATGTGTGTGTGTCATGTCAGATCAGTTCTTACGTGGGAGTAGTGATACTCTGCATTACAAATTTAACATCACTGTCTTGCACCTACACCTACATAAACATTTAAAAGAAAACCTCACAGTTTAGGTTAAGTGTTGCTATGGCCCATGTAGACCTGGCAATGAATCCCTTGAGCTTCTTAGAAAAGCAGCTCACCACCCCTCTCAAAAAAAGGGAAGGTTATGTGGTAGGTTAACTTCCTCCCTTCGTTTTTATCGTCTTTGAAACAGCATGACAGGCAAGACCTATTTGTGATGCTCTGTGCATTTGTACTTTAATTCTGACACCTATGCTCCAAGACGGGCTAAATGTATTTCTGGTATTAAATATTGCATTTCAAGTCATTACAGCAAGTCCTGATTAAAAGGGCCTCTGCTCCCCACATCACGTGACAGCAATTACAGCAACAAGCTGAACAGAAGAGAGTGGGAGGCAGCTCTTTCTCCCGTGAGGAAGAAGTTATGTAAGATTTTCTGTTTCCTTAAAAAGTAGCTTTTGTTTAAGCCCTGTTATCAATTGCATGGTTTATAGTTTACAAGCTTTGGGAATTCATGATTTCCAACTCCATTATTACATTTTTTTGGTTGGTGCAGGTGTTTCAAAGGCTTTTGGACATGAGTACCTAAAAAGGAAGTTTTGATCCTAAGTTTCGTATTTGCTGGCAAAACACACTGGTCAAAAATACCTGCTTAGACTCTTAAAAAAAAATCTATCATAGTTCAATAAAAGCATTTCAAGTCATGCCTACAGTGTCAAAAATAAATAAATTAATATTAGCAGAACTTATTTCTGCTAAATCATTTGTTTTAAATATTATAAAGTTCACACTCAAAATCTGTATTTCACAATTGAAGACATTATCTTTCATGCTAGTATAAGTTTGAGATCAGATGTTCACCAAAAACCTAACAGTGCAAACCCATCAAATGAATGTGAACCTCAGCCACAAAATGACTTCATTCTCCACACTGTATACAAAGAAAGCACAGCCACTCTCACTTTTGTGAAGAAAATCAAGAATTTTACTAAGATCAAACTCAAGAAATCATTAGCAAGTGATAATCTGAGAACACCATAAAGATTGGAATTTGAAATGCACTTTGGAAGGAAACAAAAAGCCTAGAATAATAAAAACAACTAAAACTTGCATTGTGCAAAGTAGTACTTGTGAAAAGGAAGGAGAGATGATGTGGATAAACAACTGAACATGAGAGAGTGCAATATTATGACAAAGCAGGGACTGTATGATCTTCGGATGTATTAGCCAGAGTCATGAAATAGATTACTTTCCTGCACTTCTTTATGTCTCATGACAAGGTATTATAAAAATCCACATGCAATTCTGAGATCCCTAACTTAAGCAGAAATACAGAAAGGAATAGGGGAGAGAGAAGTAAAATGATGGAGCATGGATGGTTTGATCAGTCAAACAACAGAAAACCAAGTCAGATGTATTTACACCAAAACATGAACACAATTTGAATTGTGTGACAGCTATCCAAAAACTCCCAATTGAACATTAGAGGATTCACCATTTCATAAGATCCTGACTACTTTTTGAGAGATGTGTATCAATCAAATAATGGAAGCAGGATGGCATTTGAAGTCTGTGCTAAAGTAAAAATAATGCAAAATGAGTAGTACTCACTTCTACCTATAAAATCACATTGTTTGAACTTTTAAACCTTTAAACTTCCCCTCTCTTTTTTTAAAATAATTTGAGTAGAAGATTGACCTTAGCTCAGCTACTCTCTTGTTATCTTACCAGATGATAAATGATTCATATGCAATGATCTGTACTTATCTAGGTATTTCTAATGTACTGATCACAGCATTATCTAAGCATTATATGATTTAAAGAAATGACTGTTCTAACTTTTAATGAATATAGTGCATGCTGCACTAGAGGAAATATAACAAAAATTCTTTATGCAAGCTTAATGAAATGTATTTGCACATTCCATATATGAAGAGATGAAAAAAGATACAGCTAGTTGAGAAATCATAGGGAAAAGGTGGCTTTGACACAATACAATAAAATCACCTCAAAGGAAAGATTTCAGAGGGAAGAAACACAATAGCAACACTGGGTTTTAAAAAAAGTAAAGCAGAGTAACTAGCTTGTAACTTCGTAAAAATAACCAAGAAAAACTCTGCAGCAGAATTCAGACAGGACAACAGTATGTGAGTATAGAAAGGTCAGACTACAGTAAGAAATCATTCTTTTCCTAAGCCAAGAAAATATAAAGAACAGTAATTTCTGGTTTTGTCATCAAGGGAGCAGCAAGTTCATGGGATGGTGAAAGCTCCAAAAGGAACTGAAAGAGTAAGGAACAACACAGAGGCCAAAGGCTGCATCTTGAGATCCTACAGTGACAGGGTAGCAGTAAATATTTCTGGTTTCAAGATTTACATAAAGGGAGTAAGAGTTTTACAATAAATCCTTCAATACTGATCATAGCAGAAGAGTGAGCACAGAAAAAAAAATGGTTGCCGGAATCAAAATGTATGCATTTATTTTGGACAGAGGATGTTTTCAGTCTTGTCTGTTAATTGGTAAGAAGTACCAATTACAAGAAAAAAACCAAAACAGAAGTCAGAGTTAAAAAGAGTGTTTTGCTTTTAACATGGTATTTGTACGGAAGGAATTATTAACAGCTCACAAGTATGTGCACAAGATAGATTTAAGGCTTTGCTTGTACAGGGATTCAGTAATATAGCATTATCTCACTTGGCAAAGCAGTGCATTGGATTCACAGTAGGCTAATGAAGAAACACAGTAGAGGAAGAAAAAAAACTCACGAAGTACAAAATCTAATCAGTATCAAATTTCACATTTAATGCCATCACTTGTTACCTGGATTTCTAATTCAGCAATATGCTGCTGGAGTTCTGCCACAGCTGCAATGCGGTCTGCCTCACGGAGCCGTACTGCCATCACTTCTTCTTTACTCTGAAAGAAGTCAGAAATGGGAGCTAACTAGTACCAGTTTTAGCTGATTAAAAACTGTGCACTGCTTTTACCCAAAATCCTAAGTAGAGAAAACTTAATACACTGCTGTGCAAACTACCACTATTCTAAGAACTCTAATTTTAACCCATAGGAGTATGTAATAACCTAATATAAACTCTAAACTATAATAATCTAAAAAAAAAATCTGTGCAGTTTTGAAAACTTGCTGTTATCAATTTCTAGGTCTAGAAAATAACTATCTTGTTTTCCAGAAATATTACACTGTAAATTAAGAAAAAGAATCAACATAATAAAAAAAAACAGCTCATGCTTTAATTTTGGACTTTATATATATGGAAACATATATAGCAAAGCTACACAAGAGTTACTTATTTCATAATTTCCTTGGTCCTGAAAAATAAAAAAAAAAAGAAAATGCATTCTCAACCTCATTTAGCCAGCTATCTTAGTCACAGTGTATAACAAAGACAGTTTAGAATAGAACACTAATGCACATAACCTACAATCGGCCTCCCACTGTAAGTTTAACCTTGAGGTCTGTCTATAAATGATAGGTAATTTGAGTTTGAACAAGAGAGAAATAAATGTCCTGTTTTATGAGGCAAGTCCTCAAGACTTCAGAGCAAAAAACAATACTATATTGTCAGTAGCCTGGTACAACCACAGAGAGAAAGTAGTGTTAGATAATTGGTGAGCAATACTATCAGCTGAAGAGCAAACAACACTAGGGAAGAGACAGATTAGGCTCAGGTGCACCTACTTTTATAGCAGACTGGTGTAACTAAACTGTATTTACTGCAAATCAATTCCAGCACTTCAGTTATTTTAATGTGTGCTTCAAACTAACAGTACTCAACCATCCTTCATTAGACAGTATTGCTGAGATCAAATCAAACATATCAAAGCTTATCTATAGAAGCTACTTCAAAACATGCTATTTGTTTGGGTTCTTTTTTTAAAAATATTCCCATAATGGAGGTATATCATCCACAGGATCCAATTAACTGCATTTGTAATCAGTGGAGCCCATTTCAGAGAAATCTATCATGTGCTAGCCAAAGTTTAGCCGTTCTTGCTAAATTCTGTTGCATGATTGTTCAAGTGAAGCCAAACCGAAAAGTCCACAGGATTGCATATATTTAACTGAAAGCTGAAGGAAAGACTGGCTTGGCTTGACTTTGGTATCGGAGATGAGTCAATAGTGCTGCTCTAGATGGCACTGATGCTTTATCTCAGAGCGTGTTCTCAATAATTACCACAGAACTTGATATGGTAGAAGAGACAAGACTGGGTGAGGGCACAAATCTTATGTTGTAAATTCTTTAGCACAACTGATTAGAAAGATCAGTGGTGAGTTTCAAGAAACAATTTGAAATTGGGTCCTTGCTGTAGAAGCAGTAGTCAGACAAAAAGGGAAAAACGTAACCATACACACCAGTGACAAAAACAGTTGCTGTACAGGTAAGTATGAGATGCAACTGGCTACAAAAATTTTAATTTCTGCTTAAGCATTTGATCTTTTAAAAGAAAAATACTAGCTCCTGAAATAACATACCAGTTCATTATGCATTAAACAACTGGGGAGTAGAAAATCAAAATATATTTTTTTGAGACAGTAGAATATTGCTACCTAGCCAAGACAAAAATAAAACTAGAGCATGATTTTAAACAACTTGAAAAATCAGGAAGAAAAACCCAAAATCAGTTATTAATACAATCAGGAATAATCAGTTGTTGGTTTTGATATATAATGAAATATTATTTGTAAAACATCTTATAGTGTAAATTGTAATCTTTTTTGTATTGGCTGCAAAACAAGTTTCAGGATCTAATGTTAGTGTATGTCAGTAAAGATACTTCCCTGGCTATTAAGCATAGCTACTTCCAGAGAATCTCTAAGGAGTATGACTGGTGCTGTATTACTGTCACACTTTTCTCTAGCCCATGTTAGAACACTGTTCTACAAGTGTATTATCCCACTGAGAGTAGTTATGTGTGCTAGCTCATTAATCAGGTTCAAGACATACTGCTCTCTTTATAGTCAACGTAAAAACAGAATATTGACTACACACTCTCAATCTTCAGTCTCTTAAGGATTAATGAGCACCTTCAGTATCAAAAAATAATCAAACAAAATAAGTTATGGGTTATATGAAACAGACATCACTAAGATTGTGATTATTAAAAAAAAAAAATCAGTAAAAATAATCTCAGCATTAAAAAAATAGCACTTAGGAAACCAGACATTCTGGCAAACAAAGTCAGTAGAAGCGATTTCTTCTAGTTAAGATTCAGTGTCTTTTTTCCTAAAAGCTTGTGATGGAGTTTAATGAGTCAGCAGAAGTTACCTCTTTGCTGCACTGTTGATTCAGGTCCCACTAGAAACAAATGGAACTGGCAAGACAGCAAAGAAAATGAAAACCTGAGAGAGCCTGTTGTTGAGGAGTGTCCTTTTATATTATACACAGACACTTTTCTGAGCAGAACCATGCTTTAAAGTACAAGTTTATCTTCGTGGGACCAGAAAGAAGCAGCTCTGTCAAAACCTCAGGTGGTTTTTGTGAGATGGTAAATTCCAGATTATATTGTCAAAATCAGTAAAAAGAATTTTGGTTTTATGATTTATGCTTCTCAGTTAAGACACAGTTTTATCCAACAATGGCAGACAAGACTAAAATGTACATATATATTAGCACTTTTCAGGATGTTGTTTACCTTGCATTCAATCTCTGCTTGTCTACGTTTTGCTTCATTCAACTGAGCCAGAAGTCCTTTGTTCTGTGCAGAAAGATACTGCACCTTCTCCTGTAGGCTGGTAACCTCTTGCTCTGCCCTTCGTAAATGATTACTATTGATCTGATTCTGACATTTATGACAAAAAAAGGAAACAAAATACATGTTAAGGAAAGGATATTAATCTAACTCCCTGAAGTCTGACAAAACAGACTTAGAGATCATTTACCATAAAAAACTTTTGATGAAAAAGCATTCAGAGTTTTCGAAGTGTAATCAGAAGAGTTTGCGTGACATTTCGTTTATGACCAGGATATTCAAATTGTTCTTAAACAACAGATGACTCATTGTAAGAACATTATTGCAAAGCTCCAATAGATCTGTTTTTCCCAATTTATTGCCCAGGTAAGGCAGATTTTGTGAACTTGTATCCCACCTACACTATGCACCCAGGAAAGATCAGGTATGTCATACTGTGCATGTTTCTCTGTCCAGTGAATTCCTGAAAGCAACACGGCACCTTAGTTGAGATCAGTGCACAAGTACAAGTCACAGCACATGTACCTGAAGCTGTGCACACCATACCACGAGAATGGCATTTCTCTCAGATGACAGCTAAACAGCAAAAGCACATCCAAAGACTCGATGTGTAACGCTGAAGTGAGAAGTGCCTAAATACATGTAAGCCAGACAGCAGAATCTCTATGCCCCCTACTGACCAAAACAATATTGACACATCAGTGAAAATTTTAAAAGGTAAGGCAAGAAGAAACTTATGCAGTTGGTGTAAAGTGATGCCTCTGTCAGAAAGAAGCCTTCATATGCCTTGCAGTTGGTTAATCTCTCTTTAATAGCACGTCCTTACATGCTCTCCTGGTTTCTGGAACTGCTGAACCTTGTCAAGTAAAGCTGTTGTTTGTTTAGTGTTTTGGATGCATAAATCTTTTTCAAAAAAGTTACATTTAGCAGGTATTTCATGGGAAGAGTTCTTAGAAGTCTATTACAAATCCTTCTCAATCATCAGCACATTGTGCTTACTAACTTGAGTGAAAGTTTACTAATACAGTATGAACTCTCCACTTTAGCGCACTTTCATTTCAGGTGCTTAGCAACTTACTAGTTATACAAAAAGAATCTTGGCAATCAAGGTATGATTGTCTTTTCTGCACAAACCTCAGCAGGGGTCACGCATGCTTTTCTATTCTGGCACATAAAAGGCAAACCTCGTGCTAAAAAACCCTGACCAATATACAGCTGCTTGCTGAGTCCACAGCTTAGTAACCAGATTCATGACCTCAGCAGAAAATCTAGGATCAGCAATGTCACCACAAGAAAGCACACACTGCCATCTAAACATTATTATCAGAATTGCCAATTGGATTTGTGACATTTAAAACACCTTAAAGATACTTTTGTTGTTATTACACCTGTTAAAATTTAATTAATTAAGACGCACACACATTCAGAATTTACCAACTAATCCAAATGAGAAATTCAGAAAACAGTCCTGGGAAAGATTAAAGAGGAGACAATAAAGTTGGACTGTATGCCCTAGATTCTCCCATCCTTGTCTAACAGAAATAAAAAGACCTCACATTTTGGAACTAAAGTCCTGCCTGTAGACAATGAAGATCCTCATCAGGTACCATTTAACACCAAACTTCCAGCATCCAGCTCAATTCACATGTACTAGCATTCAATAACATACCTGTGTTTCCATCTCCATCATTCTTTGTTTGGTCTCTTTCAGCTCAGCCTGAGTTTCTGCTTCTCTCAACCGCACTGTCATCAGCTCATCCTGTAGCTCATTCACTGCATTTTTTCTGGGAGGATCTTTCCATCTTCCAGTGGTACGAGCTAGATGACGCTAGAAAAACAGCATGTTTTTGCTGATAATGCATTCCTGGTGTTTTCTTACTGCACTTAAGATCTCAGAGTTACATGAGGACGAATAGCTAGAGTTCTCCTATTGATCCTAAAAGCTAGAAACCCATGGAAACTTACTGGTTTTAAGAATAGACAATTAAAAAGCTGAACACATTCATTCCCAACTACAGTAAGTCAGTGAATTGCAAGTATATCCTGAGACTTTTGTCCATTTCTAGCCCTTTTTAACATTTAGCAAAGTAGGAGTACTGATCAGGTACTTCCCTCCTACCATTACAGTTACCAGGTAGCACAGGCCCTCTGCCATCTGTAACAACTAGGCACCAACTTCTAACGTAACTTTTTAGGTTAAGTTTCTTGTGACAGCTGAATTTAAGGATTTTCTCACCTCGGCAGTTTGATCCACAATCATTAATTTCTACTTGATCTCAGTATCTCAAAGTTTTATAGTCTTTTGCTTTATAATTGAAAATAAAAATTCATAAAAGTGTATTGCTGCCCATACCTGCCAGTGTTCCTCCAAATCTTTGACTTGCTGCCTTAGTTCTTTGAGACCCATCAAAGATTCTGCTTCTCTTAATTTTACTGCAATCAGTTCTTCTTGTAGTCTGGCAACATTTTCCTCGTCAGGGAGGGAGCTATTCCTCTGCAACAAGGACCATCCTCTTAAATATGTATTTGAATAAAATTATGCTTAGTGAAACCCACTCCAAGAACATAGACACGGAACAATAACTAAGAAAACCTTAAGTGCACATCCTCTACAAAATAAAAACCATCAAAAATCTAAGCTTCTGTATATAGTGAGTGTGTATAAATAACTTCTAACTGCCAACTACAAAAAAAAAATTATAAGGTAGTAGTTCTAGATATTCTGACTTCAAGATTTCCCTGAATGGTATCCCTAACAAAACATTGTATTTACAATATTTGAACACATCATCAAAAATATAGAGAGGAATCTGAAAGGTTTTGATCTAGTTGATAAAAAGTAAAGCAAACAAGGAACTGAAATTACACCTTAAAGCTATAACTTTTATTTAGGTTTACAGGAAAAATAATAAATGGAAATTTACTTTTTACGAAGAAGGTCACCAGCCTTTGAAAAGGAGAACAGATAAGCTGACAAAGGAACCATCCGTTAATATTTACAAACAACAACCAGTCAAGAAGAGGTCTTAGAGATGAAAGTGAAAGACACATGAGGAAAAAGTAGAAAGGCGAGAGAAGGCTAAAAAGAAAATATGAAAACACCAAGAAAAGCGAAACAGAGATGAAATCCTAATAATAGAAATCTGGGGAAAAAATGGACAGGCTGTCTGACTACAATATCCCTACAGCAAATCATTGGTCACCAAATATTAGAAGTTGAACTGTTCTTCATCACTTTCGACTTTTTCCCAGTAGTTGTTTTCAGTAAAATCAAGTCTTTTTGCAGATCTGTAATACTGTGACAGTTGTCAAGTTTTCTTGAGATCTGAGTAAAGCACATGAACAGAACACAGCACAACAGCCATTTATTAGCATTCTATGTTTCAAAATCATGGGATCTGAGTATTGGCAAATATAGGAAACGAGAGGGTATGTTTCTGAATGTTTATGGCACTGTCAATATGGCCATGCAAGTCTCGGGTTACTCAGCAGAAGGTCCCCAGACTCCCGACTCAGCGCTAACGGCAGTAAGGAGCTAGCGTACTGCTAGGAGTACTGCAGCAATTTAAGGGAGTTCACTTCAGCCACTTTCTCATGAGCATACGTTCATCGTGACAGACTGAAATACTACTGTACATCTGAGTTTGCCTGGTACACTGGAACTGATCCCACTATCCCAGTTTTTCTTCACAGGTAAGTTTTCATTGTATGCTGTCTCCATGCTGATGAAGATTAAGTAGTCTCCTGAATTTTGAAAAATACCTTACATCCTAAATTCTTACCAACGGTCAATACAGTAAAAACTACCACACTACTAAGCCCATCAGACACTCATCAAGCCCCTCAGATAATTGAAAAATAAATCTTGATTCCAGTGGGTTAATCTAATTAGCTAGTAAGTTCTGGCCAAAGCCTGGGTATATAGCTCATTAAAATCTCCTAAGGAAACTGATTCCAAAGCCAGTACAACAGGATCTGAAAAGCATGCTTTATATCTGGTCAATTATTGGTTTTTTTTTTCTTTTGCTGCTTTATCTTGCAGTTAAATTTGGCTTCAAAGAAAGGTAAATGTTTGACAGTTGGTTTAAGTACAGCTTGAACTCTGGCATCAATAAGTTACAAGCTAGCATGGCACCCAAACAGCAGTAGAGATTCTGATACTGAGCAGTGAAGGGATTCTTTCCCTGCCCATAATGGAATGTGAGTGGAAGATACTCAGTACCTAGGAACAGTAATACTGAACCCTTTCCTCTTCCCCTCCCAAATTAGTTTCACATAATCTCAATGCTCGCTCTAAGCCCACTGCTCTTGTTGCAGGACATAATTTTGAAACAATTGATGTTTCCTGTCAAGACTTCACCAGAATCCCAAGTTTTCCACTACAGAAGGCCTCAGGAATAGAAGAAAAGTGATCTGTTATTCACAAATCTTTCCCAGTGCAAACAGACCTTCATTCTATTGTACTTTCAAGTTTGAAAAGCGTCTTGCAATCACAGAAGCATAGAAGAGAGGTTCTAGAGCACAGTTCTGCAAAGAATTACAGGGACCTGTAGTCTGTTTTGAGTGCTGATCTATATAGAGGGTCCTGGTTTGATTTACCTTTTCCATCTCTAGAACTTTATCTTGCATCTCCTTCAGGGCACAATGGGATTCTGCTTCACTCAGCCTGGCTTGGACCAGCTCTTTTTCCAGCTGTAGCACAAAGTCTTCACTGTATCGTGAACTGCATTTATGCTACAAAGTTTGCAGAAATATGTTTAGTATGAAGCACAGATTGTTTGAAAGGGGGTTTATATACCAGATTTGGTGGGGAAAGTACATTCAAATGCTTCAGATCAGGAATACCAGCGTAAGCGCTTACCTTATACAAGTCTATTAATATGTCAATGCAGACTGCTACCAAACACATCCCCACTGTTCTGCCTCTCTCAAACAACTGCACCTCCACACAGCCAAATGTGTCTGACAAAACTGAGACCCCTATTAGCACTGACAAGCAACAACTCACACTTTCTGTCACTGTCAACCAAATTGAAAGATTCTCAAATGATCTGTGATTATTTTGTGATATGCAGAATAAGGTGCTTAGGGAAGGCTAGTTAATTATAAGGTTAATACAAGTATCACTCAATCCCTACTCACTTAAACTCCAATTCGACAGATTCCTTCCATAATCTTGGATTTAAAATAAAACTGTGTATGCTTCAATGCACAATGACTTTGGTTTGCCCCTTTCTTCCCTCCAGCTCTTGGCTCTCGTTTGCTCACACTATACATATTCCTTCTGAAATTCAGATAACATCCAACCAAAGCATTTATATTCGAAAGACTCACTTAACTTTCCCCCCCAGTCAGTAGTTAAAAACCACATTTTATTTCTTCTCTGGGTCACTTTAAAATGACTTGTCAGTTTGACAGATTGTCAAACTTGCTTGATAGGCAATACCAACCTAAATCATCATTTAAATTTCTGATTGAAGAAAACAGTGGGTGTTGAAATCCTCAAAGCATAGTTGTTTAGTTACTGTGTTTACATAGCTACCCTGAAAATTAAGTTTAGAGGAAAATAATTTAATATATTTTTGGTGTCATTAACCACATTGTGAAATATAAGTACTATGCTTGGATACATAGATTAAGTTTTAATTAACAATTCAACTTCAAAAAGATTATTCTTTAAAGTAAAGATACAGCTGTGTCTTACTTTATGTTTGCATCAAACAATTTAGCTTTCTGCATCTAAAAAGCACTAAAAAAATGATCAGAAGTCTTCAGTTCCACATGCTTCTGTTAGGGCGTGACATTCCCTGACTTTTAATGTACAAATAAAAGGCAAACTGGTCAAAATAAAAATGTAACTACATGGTCAAGGAATTTTTTATTTGCTTTTATACTTCTGCATGCCAACTAAACCTTTTGTCATGACTTACAGTACAATCCAAATTCAAAATCTACACTACTCTTAGTGTTACCATTCACTATATTTCTCGTATATATGTGCCTACAGGAAGCTGTAATGGAGGGGATATGTACAAAGCAATTAAAAGGCAAAGACAGCTCAGGAAGGCAGTTTTTAGTGTCATTGACACCATCCACTTAAGCACTAGGCCTACTTAACTGTGCACTTGAACACATAGAGAACAGATACAGTATGATCCTTGTACATTATTATTAATTTTCCCTTATACAATACTAATCCATATTATTTTCAACCCACACTGTTTTTGCCTCAGCAAGCAGTGGAGGTAGAGGAGTGAAAGGAAGAGGATGGTTCATTGCTGATTGATTTCTACAGTTGCTTCACATCATGTAGCAACACAAGTCCCACATGGAACGCCATGCAGAGGCAGAAAGAGGCAACAGCTCTCTTTTTATTCCCCAGCTGTTTCAACAAGTTCATCCCATGATGCACACAGCAACTTAGATGGACTCGACATTTCTTGTTCCAGATTCTGTTTGTGGTATATACGGAACGAGAACAAATGCAATGTGCTCTCTCTTGCAAGGTAAGAAGTTCTCTAGTACTTAGGACATGGAGAGAAAACAGCAGCTTTGAATAGCTGAATACATGCTGATTTTGCAATAATGTAAGTGTATTCTATAAAAATCTAATTGATGTTTATCAAATAATTAGTAATGGAGAATGTAAGAAAAGTTATTAATCCAGTTTCGGGCACGAGTCATGCCTTCTTTAAATCTGTCTTTAGATTTTGCCTGCATAAGGAATATGTTAAGAGTACTTCTTTATTTAGCTACAACAAACACTAAATCAAGTCTTGATATACTGCAAAAAACCCCAACCAAGATCAGAACAGACTGAAGAAAACAAGACTCACAAATTAGAAGTTGTGAGTTTTACCACTTAGTAAAACAAAGCACAATTTCAATAATTTAGTATATAAAGGTAACACAAGTTTATAGTTAAAACAATGATTGAAAACTTCTTTTAAATTGGCTGCAAGAAAAATCTCCTTTTATATATTTGCCCTGAACCCTAGAATTTCTGACAAAAGCCACAATGCAAATACAGATTTTCATGCACCAACCAAACATTTTAACCACAGTAACACTTTCTTGCTTATGTTGAAGAGACATATGTAATATAAAGGACTAAAACTGTAGTTCTCCAGCCATTTAATTCTAAAAGAAACAAGTCCTTGCTTGGCTTCACACAACTGGATTTATTTCCACCCAACTTTTCTTAAACATTACCTTACCAAATATTATTTTGGCTGATGACAGATACAATTACACAATGTTTCTCCAGTACACTATACTGAGGAGCCATTAACAGATGATTCAGCAGCTGCCCAGCTAACTTTGTTTACACATTTAAGCATTAACTGTAGTACTTCACTAAACACAGAATTCTTATTTTCTGCTTTTTGGTTGCAAATCAAAACACAGTATTAGGGAAGTATACTGTAAAATGAAGTGAAACCTTCCATAAAGTTGCAACACTCATTTACCAGCATATATTCCCAACATCAATTACTATATTCTTAATTATTACCAGTCACTTTAGCATGAGTTCCTGAAAAGAAACTAAGCACTACGAAGTTGCTGTAACAATAACCAAATACATCACTATAAATTACCTTGCAAAATGTATACGCTTCCATCTGAATGCTTAGTCAATTAAAATTCTATCTTCACATAATATAGCTGAAGAGCCTATTTAAAAATAAGATGTGAACTAATTTTAGCTTGATTAGCCTCCAATTTATCAGATTCAATTTTAAAGCATTCCAACTGATGAACTGGGTAATCATTGACAATTACAGTGTCACTGGGAAAGACAAGATTTGCATTCTGGAGGTGTTTACATTCAGCAAGAAGCTACTCTTTTCATTTAGGAACACAAGGGCAAAAAGAACAGAGACTATAACCTTCAGAACATAATTATCAGGAGTAAGTAACAATAGGCTGACTACCCTTTTCCCTAACTCCTCAAATACCACTGCTCTTAGCACGCCTCAGAAGAAAACTGTATTTCGTTCAAGTCAGGCACAACTTCCTCTATGCAGTTCTTGATTTACTAGTGGTATGAGGAAGAAGCCACCTTCCTCTTAATCATTTGGTAACCCACCATGACTTGCCCTTTGGCAAGTTTCTGCATTTAAAGACTAGACAAGCCAAAGACAGATTAGTATCATTCGTTAGTATCACGATTACCTCTTTAAGTAGACTCCACACTTCATAATGAAGTCTTTCTGGTTCAACTAAAACAACCCTATGAGTACTTTAGCACAGGAAGAAATAAACTTGTGTGTAATTTGGGCTTCTGGTGTTGCACTTCGATCACAAGAATACTCCTCTACCCATCCCTGTATTCAGAAGTGCTGCAGGGGAGAATTTCTTCAGAGACAAATCCAGTAAGCACCTTCAATACTTACCCTTACGCCATCCAACCTATGCTATTCAATCTCATACAGATAGCATAAATCCTTGATAATACTCAAATACGAATGCATAACCTTTTTACAAGGGTATGTTAACCTTCTTAGAAATAAATACTATTGTTTAGATAATTTTTGCTACCAACAAAACAGTGGCTTTTTTTAATCCCAGTGTTGTTCAGAAGAGGCAGTTGCAAGTACCCTTAGGCAGTTCTTTTCATACATTTCTATTCAGAGATTCACATCCAAACATTCTAGTTTTTATCATGCTGAAACAACCAATTTGAGACTGAAAAAGATGTAGATGATCAAGTATGTACAATAGATGCTGTAACTTTAAATAAGCACAGATAAACTATGCAGACATTTACAAGTTTACAGTGCAATCATTTTTGCTATCAACAAAGCTGAAATAATTAGAGAAGAAAACACTAAATCAGATACTCGCAAGACAATACTGAAAAGGAGTATTGCCAAGAACTGCTATGGGCACGAGCAAGTGGCAAAAAACTACCAGTGTACACTAAAATGCCAAAATTCCAAATAAATCCATGCATTCCCACCAGGTGGCGCCCTAAACGCACGCAGCTGCTTCCATTTGTTGCTCCCACTTCCACGCTTGGAAACAGTTAAAAGCCTGTTCAATTACACACCTCACTGATGCAGCAGAATCTACAGAACGCTTCTTACTGAAATCCTTTTAACACTTTCACCACGTTGTATAATTCCGATGGGTCTCAAAACCACAGTGCTATTCCTTACACTTCAGAATAAGCCAGCTATTAGGCACAAATCTGTCTACAACCGTATGGATTTACAGTCTCAGTTCCACACACATAGTCAGGCGACTTCCTATAGCCATGTTCACGTTTAAGTAGAGAAAAACAATGCTGCAAGCATGGAAAGAAGGAAGCATGCTCATAATTTAACTTACTCTCCATTCCCACAGTACTTGCCCAGTTGTCTGCCTTCACAGCTCCAACTCAGCCAATTTTGCAATCCACAGATACCTAAGGTTTTGCTCTGGATCAGTTCCCATACCTAGGCAACCTGTCAAGCCTCCCCATCATTGCTACTCAGTAAGGTCCCCAGCATAATTAAAGGCATTAGCTTTAAAAGCCATATTCCCACCAATTAGTGAATAAATAAATATAGTATCTTAGTCTTCTAATAACTTTTAATTGCATACAGGTCATTAACATGAATGCCTCTAAAAAGCACATTCCAAAGGTGTGTGTACTATTGTAATCAGACAATAAACAGCTGGATATCCAAAAGTCCATAAACATTTCTCACTGCATTTTGCTCTAAAGATTACAATATATCTAAAAATGTTGGAAAGCATCACTAAACCATCCCCATCTTCCTAATCATAATTTCTTCATATTTTTCCTTCAAAGAAATTGTTCAAGTTCTATAAAAAGCAGCATTTCACATGAGAGAGTAACAGCTCAATAATCACTTCTTGCGACTGTTCTAAAATACATACCTTTTTTACATTGAAATGCATTAAACAGACATAATAAACGAGTTCTAGAATGTTGCATTTAGGTTGTGATTTCTTTTCAGCCTAACAGTGAATCTCATCTTTACCTCCCAATATGAGACACAGGTATTTCTAGAGCTCTGGTGGAAGAGGTGTAAAAAAAACTGCTATACTGACCTTCAGAAATCTGGTAAGTAGCTGCAGTATGCTGTAGTTCTAATAAGTCGTATTTCATACACCCGAAATTCCCAAGACTCCAGACAAGTACTCGGATACCACTTACTCAAAACAATATGAGGATATGCACATCAGCACTAGTAGTGCACAGTTTATTCAGCAAGTGAAGATGCTAAAATGCTTCCCCCTGTACTCCCAAAGAGAAGATACTGAGGACTTTAAGTGTCTTAGGGGAAGTAACTTCAGTCTCACAGCAACAGTCTGAGGTCTTGCACATTTTACTACCTAAAGCACAGAGTGCGCACAAATACAGTACTGTACAGGGCTACTAAAAATTATTTTCCTGCTCCATATGCACATAAACCCATACTTTTAAATCAAGTTCTGTAGTTCCAAAATCACGGACAATGCTCTTCTACTTCAGCGAGCAGTAAATGTTAGCATACTCGGAAAAAAACAAACAGGTACACAGAAGAAACATTAACATGAAAGAAACTGACTTAAATAGTACACAAGGTAAGGGCATTATGAATCAATTCTCAAATTTGAGTAGTCAGAGTGACAACTTGCAATGACTAGATTCTTAGCATTAAGAGCTATCAGAGGTTGTATGTGTGGTTTTTTGTTAGTATTTCTTTTTTGGTGGAAGGGTTTGGGGTTGGTTTGTGGGGGTTTTTTGAGTTTTTTGCTTGGTGTGTTTCATTGTGGGTATGTTGTTTATTTTTTTTAATTAACTCATAACTTACATCTATCCAGGGTTATGAATCTCATATATCCATAGAACAGAGCAAAATTTGATTTAATCACATTTGTGTAATTTTAAGAATGCAAATCACAATGAATGGGGGTTTACAAAGATGGCACAGAGACCATGTCATGTAATGATGAGGAAAAATAAACACGAGTGAGTGAAAAAGATGAGATGATGTGCTGCCAGGCTCCTTACCCATTGCTGCTGTTGCTGGAGCTCCCTGATGGTATTCTCAGCTTGCTCCAGTTTAGTATTGGCCTCATCACTCTGCTGTTTGATGGTGGCCAGCTCCCGTTTTATGAGGTAGTTTTCCTCAGCCTCCTGGGCCCTTGTCACTTGTCCCTTAGGACATAATTTATTTTTTTAAGCACTTATGACAAATCGAAGGAAAACTGCCTTTGTGATGCATAGCTGCTTATTTCATCAGATTGGTTTTGCAAACAGCACAGAGTACAATTGGTAAAAATTTTAGGACAAGGTAGTACTAAACAGCTGCTTTAGTACTTTATTACAGAGTTCAGCATCCATTTAGCAAGCACAGCTTTGTACTCGCATTCAATAAAATTCCTTTCATGCATTATTACTCAGTTGTACATGCACAGATTGAAGGTCACAATATTCAATTTCATTGTTAATACAGTGTCATAGAATCCATTTGCCACAAGAATTTGGACAAAAAATTACAATAGGTTAGGAAAATTACTACAACGTGCAGGTATTTGGTTTATATATTTTTAGTAAACAAAATTAAACAAGTTTCTAGCAAGATATATTAGCTCTGTATTTATTCCAAATCAGCAAAGCAAGGATAGAATACAGCATGCAAATATGCATGCATTAAAGCAGTTGGGGTTTTTGATGAGTAGGAAGAGAGTCATACAGTAAAAGACTATACCTGTATCAATCTATCTGCCAAGGAAGCACTTTCCTACAAAGGAAAAATTCAGATAGGAATGAGGAAAAGGGAAACCAAAAAACAAGGGGCTGATCATAGTGACAAAAAAGACCAAGAGCTGATAGAAGGAAAATGCCCAAATTCTACCCATTTTCTGTGCAAGCTCTTTTTGCAAAATTAACAACTCTTCATATCAATGAAGGCAACTCAGCCTGAAGGCCCCAGGAAGCAGCCTTTTCTGCAATAGATTTAACACAGTCCATCTTTGATACAAAAAGGTTTCAAAGCCAGATTTCCATAACACTTTAAATTCACCTACAGGAGACTGGGTGTTTTTATCTGAATGGCTTGCTTCCCTAATTAACAAAAGTTACCGAAGCATTATCAGATATGATCTAATAGATCGATCCAAGACACGATCTACAGTCCCCCTACAACATGAAACAAAGGTATAATTTGAGCACAGAGGGAACGCCACTAAGCACTGAGGCACTCATGCAGAACTACAGCTTCCACTAAGATGAAGCAGGGAAGTTAAATGGTACAAACTGACAGACAAGTAGGAAATGTCAACTGTGACAGCTACTGTTTTGTTTTACTGAACTCTTGAAGTAACTCATTGAGCAGTTCATAGATTCTCTTTCCTTGCCAAACTTTTGCAAGAAAAATTTTCATTTTTGCACACTGACAAGCACTACCGCCCTGCAGTTGCATTTAATTAATTTCTACTTTATCACCCCTGAAACCACTCAATTTTTGAACATTCTACAACAGAGAAACACATCTATTCATAGACCTTTGTCCATGAAACTTTTATTAAAATTGAAGTTCAAACTAGTAGATAAGAGCAGTTACTTAGAAGTTAAGGTACACTAAGGAAATCACAACTAAATTAGATAGGTTTGAATGATAAAAAATTATTTTAAAAATAAGTTTCCAACAGAAGAACTTAATGTATTTTTCACACTTTACGATCTGTTTTTCAAATGCTGTAATGAAAACGATCTTCAGAAATTCTTATTAATAGATAATATTGTCCCATTTTGAAATGTTTTCATTCCAATCAGATTGGGATAATCTGAAGGTGAATTCTGAAATTATAAGTGTAGAATTTGCAAAAGCACTAGCATCTGGCAGTTCATCATGGACTTCATAATTAAAAAAAGAAAATATTTCAAACCTCTACAAGTTAAGACAAGGATATTAACTATTATATATTTGCCAAGGGCATTGAAATGATTCACTACAGCTTCAAGCTTCTTAAAGAGAGCCTGCTCTTCTCCACTCATTTTATAAACTTCCAATATTAGAAACAAAAATGTTCATAAAATTGTATTTTTGGTCACGAATTTCACAATGTGTCCTTATTATGCATCTTTTCCAAACTAAATTCTGAAATCAGTTCATTAGAATTTGGCATAGACTGACTGCTTTTCAAGAAATTGCAATGGGGTTTAACATCTGAAGTGTAACATCTTTCAGTTATGTCACTCTTAATTGAAATATTACCATTTCTTTCTCTGTGAAACATGAACAACTGTTTGCAACTCACAGGAGCATTCAATTCCATTTGTTGGAAGATGGTCCCTGTTTGTGCTTAAGATGGATAGGAATGTTCTCATTGCTGAGCAGAGCAGCTCAGATGCAATCTGCCCTAGGAAGTGTGATACCAGAATCCAGGAGAGGCCACTGGAGAACAGTGCCTTCATGTTGGCAATGTATCCACAGCAGTCCCCGTGCATACTTTTGTAGTTTCAGTCAGTTACAAAAAAACCTAACAAAACTCTACTCCAGACTAAACATATGAGAAATAAATCTTTAGGTATTCTCCCCACCATGTACCCAAAATTGCCACAAAACCTCAAAACTACATAGAACAAATGAATGGCAGTGTTCCTGTTCTGAATGTGACTGCTGCAACACCTCTCTGGTCATTGGTAGGTCTGTCATTTTGCTCCTACATAAAAACACCAAGCAACTTCAGATTTTCAAAACTGAGCATTCTCTCACAATGACCTCTTTTCCAACCAAGCAGTCCCCTATTTCATGGAGTCTTCTGGACCTTGAACATATGCTTCTAATTCAGAAAGAAAACAGTACAACACAAGTTGGGTATGTCAAAATGTTTGATTTTATAATCACTAAGAAGCAGACAAACATATATCTAAAGCACTGACTTTAATTGCTTGGTGATAGCCATGTTATTTGGCTAAGCACTGTTAGCAGACACCAGAGATTATCAGCAAAACAGTAAACTATAATTCTGAGATTCCTATTTCATATAATGAAATTGCCATCAATTAAAGTCTCAATTAACACAGATTAAATCTAGTCCCCAGCATACTTACTTTTTCTAGTGTTTCAATGCGCTGTTTTAGGAGTCTATTTTCAGTTCGTAACCTCTGTAAGGTAAACAGTTCACAAATGCATTTCTCAAGTTATGGATTGAAAGTCTGATAAAAGCAAAGCAAACTAACAACATTTTTATCTCATCACATCCATGAAAGTCAATATAAATACAAAAATAATTAGTGACCTTCTTAACATCCCTTCATATGACATACTAGCTCAAAATACGAGTTTAAGCAGCTTGATACGGCAAAAATGAGAACACATCTCATGTTATGCGAAAGCATCTATGTTGCATTAGCTGAAAGCAGGATGTCTGCAGGTGAACCACGGGGCTTAACCCCACACCAGACCTGACAGCCTCCCCTTCATAAACAGAGCCAAAGTCTTCATGGTTAAGGGACATGAAAGTGCACTCCCTGCCCTAGGACAGGCTAATGAGGCAGCTCCAAGGTTTCCTTCCCTCCCTTTCCTCACAAGAATTTACATTAATCTGTAAAGTTATGCTGAGACTTACCTCAAATGTCTCAGAAGTAAGAAAGAATTGTTCAGAACTCTATACTTTACCAGTGCATTTCCTGTAAATTTTAGTGGTCAGCATTCAGATAGAAGAGATCACTACCCCTCAGAACAGGGCGTCAGGTATCAGCTCAGTAAACGCTTTATTCTGCCAAACTAAAAGGCAAACTCAAAATATGCTATTCTAGCTCCCCTAAAATAGCCTCTTCTGCTAAGAAACTCTGGTAAGTCAGAAATGAATTACATAAGTTCCAAGGTAGGGCCTAGAAACAGACAGCTTTGCATTGATTGGTTGGGGGGTTTTTGGTTGTTTTTTTGTTGGGGTTGGCTTAGCTTGGTAGCTTTTGTTTTGGGGAGGTTTTTTGTTGCCTTCTTTTGTTTTTTTTTGGGGGGGGGGGGGGGGGCAAGAAGCAGGAAAGGATCTGAAATGAGTTAGTGTACTAGAATCTAAAGTTACAGTTGTCTTTTATATGGTTTTATTTTGTCCTGTTCTGCAAAGAGCTGTCATTTGAGCCCTGCAAATTTTCTTATTTCAGCTGCTCTTACAGCAGGTATTCATGCTCCTATCTGCCTCACTGCCTGGTACAATAACAAACTGCCTGAAAAGGCTCCTAACACCTTTGTGCTCCCAGGTGCCTCTCACAGTCATTCTTCTGAAGAACTGATACCTTAAAAACTGATATGGAAAGGCAAAATGACTACCAGTGGACAGAAAGAAAGAAGGCTGTACCTAACTCCCTCAACAAAGCTTTATATAATACACTTGCACATCATTTCTCCCACTGCCTTTTCTCATAGAACTGGCTAAAAACACAAGGAAGAAAATCTAGATCAAACATGCTGTGGAAAAAAAAAAGTGAAATAGGAAAAAAAGGTATCAAAAGCCTATTTATGTCACAAAAGCAAAAGGATGCAATGATTAAGTACATACAGGAAGTAGGCCAGTTAGTAAAAAGGAAAAATAAACTGCACTGGCAGGTTGGCTTTTTTTCCCACAGTTTGTATTAACTGCAAAAGCTCCAAAAGAAAAAGTGACTGCAGACAGAAGATACTACAATTTAGGTCCAATGCATAAGAAAAATCAAGATCTTAAAATCAAAGACAAACCACTCAAGTGCACTCTGACAAAGTCTCTCTTAACGTGTGTCATACAGACCTCCTGTGTGGAGCACCTCCATCTAAACCAGCATATTTGGAACCTCTCACAAATGAGGGCATCTGTTACTAAGCTTTTGTCAGCAGGAAACAAAAAAATAACTACAGCAGGTCTCCAAAGATTTTTTTTTTTAATGTTCCCCAGAAGTCTTAATAATTTTACTGTAGGTGTCTTTTATGAACAGACATCCAAAATATAAATGCTGAAAGAAAAGAATTTGGGGACCTTAATTATGTCCTGTTACATGCAGAGATCAAACATGTTACCCCCCCATCTAGGAATTAAACTTATTCAGAAATAAATTTGTTGAGGGTTCCTTACTTTAATTTCAACTTGTTCTTCCATTTCTTTTGTCTTTATTGTAGTGTATTCTTTTTCTAGCCTAAAAATTAGAAATAGTAAATTATGAACAGAAACATTGAGAATAATTTACTTGTTGGTGTAATACCTAACAAGTAACAGTAGAACACAGACACAGATTATTGATATTTCCTCTGAAATGCACTCCTGTAAATGCTTAGACTGGACATGAAATTTAAACACAGATTTCAGTAGATATGAACAGACTGAACCAGCACTCTGAAGTGCAGGAGCTTGCTTGAATACATCACAGTGGCAGCAATTTGGAGCTACTCTGTACTAACCCCTTTATGTAATACAATCATCAATTCAATAGATTGAGCCAAAAGAAATCAGAGCTTGGAAAGCCTGGAAGAAAAAGATGCAAAGAAATCTGAGAAAAATACCTTAAATCTAAAACAATTTTGGCCTCTCCCCAGCAAACCAAAGTTGTCCCAATGAAAAAGGTGGCAAGAAAAAACCCACAAGCTGAGATAACAATGCCTCTACAGAAGGCAGACCAGGAAGTTCAGACTTGGAATGGTAGGATTTTCAACTACATACACTTGCACTGGTTTGCAAAGAAAATATTTTTCCTGAAAGCTTTGTTGTTACTTCTTTTTTTAGAGAAGACTGCTCACTCTACTGATCATAGGCTGCTGACAGAAAAAAAAAGAAAAAGATTGACAGATTCAGCTTGGAAGACCCTGGGCACAACCTGCAGCGCAACAGTGAACATAGGATGTGTTACAACCAATGGATGCCCCACCAAACGTAACTGTGCCAAATCACAGTATTTGCAGCTTGGCTAATCAAAACAAAATTTACCAAAGGCAGAAGAGACATGCAACTAACCTTAACAACAACAACAACAAAAATAGTGGTATTCTCATTTCAAACCCCAAATTTATCTTACTGTTATCAATGGTATTACAAAGTTTTATCAGTTTATATTTTAAACAGCACTAATTTTGACCATAAATGCACTCCTTAGCACCGTGAATACTGAATACTTTTCCAGTTCCTGAGAACTGAAATCTTTAGAATTTAGGCCAAATCATAGAAGTTTCATCTCCTTTCCCGGCTTCACCCTGAAAAAGCCCAAAATAATCTCCCCTCTCTCCAAAAAAACCACCCCCTACCCAGCCTTGCTATTCAGTTCCTTTTTACAGAAGTGCTGTAATTCCCCATAACTTGCAGTTTTCTTCAAAGGCTTTTTTAGTTATTTTTGTAAATGAGACATAGCTTTATTATATTTAAGAAAAATAGCAAATACTACTTTAGAATGATTTTTTTGTAGCGAGAACTTCCGTTTTAATTGTTTCTATAGTATAAAACCCCCAGAAAAAAGTTAAGATGGAAAATTCAAAACAAAACATTGAATAACAAGTCTTAATGGTAAACAAAAGTAACTCAGCAACAGTATAATGTGTTTTCTCAAAATGTTATACCTACTTTTTCATCTTTTTTGCATTGTATTTGACTTGGTAAGACGCTTGGATTAATTTGTCTGGACCACTGTCAAACTGATGTGGAATGACCTTTTGAAAGTGCTAAAAGCAATCAGAGCACAAGATTACATATAATTAACAGCTGCAAGGAAATATACACACACTACACATTTCAGGTATCTCTTAAAGTTATTATAACCATAGCTTACCTGTAACATTCCTTCCATGTCAAGTTGCAGTAATTCTGCCTGGTTCATCTGAAGTAATGCTAAACCTACTCGAAATACTATCTCTAAACCCTGAAAACAGAGTTTAAAAATATCCAACAATTATTCGTGGCATTATCAACAGTACAGAGTTACTCTACTATTTACTAACATTGGAAATCTCACCCAAGTAAACACAAATAAAAGGGCGACTGAAATAATCTCTCAGCAAATTGCTTCTGGGTTTCTTCTTGTGTTCCAAGGACAGTCTGGCTATTTGTCCTCATGCCAGACATCCCCCTCAGAGAAGCTAGTGATGAGGTAAAATCTTGAGTGACAGGAATTCTCTAAGTCAGCTCTATCAAACATTTTAAGTATATCTAGTAGAAAAATCCCAAGTACTTATCAAAAAAGCTATTATAATTTCAGACACGGTACAATGCAGTTAAACTATTGAAAAAGATAAAAGGGAATGTCTCACTATATCTTGGACATTCCTGAGGGCAAGCTGAAAGGATCCACCTTGGACTTACTGCTTTCTAAAAGATGATGGCAGAGCAAGCTTAAGCTATGATTTGTTACTAGTCATAATTATGCAACTCTAATCCTAAACACAACATAGGTGTCTTTGTGATAATGACACTGAATAATTCCCTACATTTCTTTGCACTGATCATCATCTGGACAATAAAAATTACTAACACTCCCTCTTCTTGGCTTGCATATCCCCAAGGAACTTTAACCTTGGCCCAAAAGCAGCATTAGTTTCCACTGTAAACTCACCACAATACCGAGCAATGGATGTCCCAGCTGCATGCAATGCTAATGCACTGCATCCAGAAAGAACAGATTTGGGAACACTTCAACAGGCTTAGAACACAAAGCTACACACAGTATCAACATTCAATGACTTAGTTGCTCTTCCTTGACAAACTGCATACACAGACATCTTCCCTTAAAAAAATCTGATCAGCATAAGAAATAAAAAGCAAGACTATGACATTTGTCCATCGTGATGGGATTTATACCACTACCTAAATAACTGCTTTCAACAGCTACTCTTGAAATAGAACATGAGTATTTAGTAGTTACCTCAGACATAAAGATATCAAATATTCTTGTTGCAATTGGTAGTGGAAAAGTTGTAAGGAATATAGTTAAAAACCATGACGATGCATACATAGAAGTGTGAAAACTCTGAGACTGAAAGTGCACATAAAGCTCCGGAAGATGTTCCTGGAAAAGAAAAGGAATAAAAAACACAAGTATGTTAAGGTTCTGCTTGTAGTTTTAGTGCAGACATGTTTCTGACAAATTTTAAATACAAGAAAATAACTGATATTTAGAACAGTTAGCAGCTGTCTGTACTAGAAACTGGACTAGGAAAGACATGAGTCATCATTACCAAGAACCACGCAACAGAAGTCCCAAGATAGAACATCCTATAGAATGTCTACCCTGGAAAGCAGATTACAAAAACACTTCCTGATCCTAAAGGGAAGTCAAGCTTGTAAATCCCTGAGTAATATCTAGAGTGGGCTACTAAAAAGAGCTGACAAGATCTAAGGCTATGTGATATCTCATCCCTGATCATCATGTTAGAAACTGGATCACAAAACACAAACCTATTTTTCTCCATCAGCCTGATCAGGAAGAACCTGCATTCCAAATCTGAAAACAATTTCTATTCTACAGATGAAGGTATCTCCCAATTCTCATCTTTTAAGATACTATAAATTGACTATGAAGACTTTGACTTTCAGAATCTTCAATCCAAACAGAATTAAACACTCGTAAGCTTAAACTGCAGCAATACAAATCCCATGCTTTGGTATTTAAAGCCAGTCACTGTCTGCCAAAGGTTAAAAAAAAATTGCTCACAGAGCCACATGCATTTACTTCTGAAGTTCTGGAACTAGCTATTGTCAAGGGTACAGCCTGTTAGCCAACAGACATGCCTGCTCTTGAGCTGTAATTCCCAAGTTCCTTATTAATAGCTACTGAAGAGCAAGTTTGATAGATTTTGTATGTACCTGTATCATGCATTCAAACTGGTACATACAAAGGCCCAGTTCAGCCATGCTTGGTTTAAAGAGTTCTCGTAGTCTGTAATCTTGCATTAATTTAACAAACACACAGAATGCCTCTTCTTCTGGCATCTATATTAAAAATAAAAAAGCACAGTAAAAACTCTGGACAAATATAACGATATATCAGAGTAAATGCCTGGGAGGATTTAGGGTTGGGGTTTTGTGTGTGCGTGCATGTGCACGCAGTGAAGTTTTTTTGGTTTGTTTGTTTTGAGGTTTTTGTTTTGTTTAAGGGATTTACAGCCAATTACTCCAATGAAGTTTTGTATATGCTAAATTCTAGCAAATAATTTTTAAACTGAAATGGAGGTCTGCAAGTTTCTTATTATATACCCTACTTTGTCATAAACCAAGAACCAGTAATACAAAGGCAGCTTTAAGATAATCAAATCAACTGTGAAGTTCCATTTGAACTCTGAGGAGATTCCATGTAATAGAACAGAAATGAGAAGTTCATTTATTTTTGAAATATCACTCCCCAAAATAGCTTGCCTGTAATCCTACCTTAGCTCTGGGAAATAAATATATTCTCCCACTCCAATACAGTATCTTGGCAAATAGAATGACACAAAGTAAATCTCATTTCATTTGCAGAGTAAACAGCTGCCCTTGACAACTCCATTGTCATGAAATTATGAAGGAAAACCATTGTAAAAATTCCCAATAAACCACCACAGTATATTATGCAGTCTAGTGTAGATTTTAAAGGTTCACATATTTTTTAGTATTTTTACCTGCATAAGCAGTAATCCGACTATAAAAGCGCTTCCTTGACAGTATCCAACCTCACGATCCACCAAAGAGTAAGCCTGGGAAATAAAGTAAAAACTCTCAACAATTAAAACCTCATTATCAATAAAAAGTAATCATAGCTCATCCTGCTATCTTGTTAATAACTTTCTCTTCCTCTCCCCAAATCCAACATGGGCAGACATCCTATCCAGAAGTTTCAGTCAGACTTTCTAGTTTCTACCTGCTGCTGCAAACTCTGCTCTCTGATCACCTACAAAGCTAAAACTAAGGCATACCTACCAAAAATACAGGCAGCTTTCAACTCCAGGAATTTGCCAAAAGATAAGAGAAACCACCGGCATACAGATCTATAAAAGTACTAGTTTTATAGGACACAAACCAGACAACAAAACAAGTTCTCTTCAGAAAAAACATGCTGCAGTTTTATTTACAGATGGATAAATTGTGGTGACCTCCACGCTTGCGGCATCTTTGTTTTAGAGTTACAGAAATTACTATGATTTGGAAACCTGCCAACTTTTCTGTTGAAACTATGTTCATGGAAGTCTGACCTTCAAAGTTTAAGCTCTAGTGAAGACTAAATAATGCAAACAATGTTACATTGGCATTTTCATTTTGTGTTTGGGCACTGGAACAACTGCACACTAGCTTGTAGCTGCCATTTGCTGCTGCCACGTGCACTTCAGAAACACTTGCAAACTGAATACTAGTTCTGATTGCCAATGTTCTTGTCTTGGGCAACGCTGTTGACTTTAATTCATGGCACACTTCATTCCATTGTACTATCAGCAGTCAGGATGTAACTTTGTTTTGATGCCAACTTGGTTTTACTTTGTGAGATATAAAAAACTTAGAGGAATGCCATTGAAACTAAAATAGGATTTTTTAAACCATTCCAATGTCTATGGTTTAAAAAAGAGTAATTTGAAAAAAACTTACAACACATGAAACTGGTGCAAGTTCACTTTATACAAGGCAACCCAAGCTGGTGCATGTTCTTGCTAATCTGTTTTCAAGGGCTGAAATACCAACTCACCTTCATTACGTTGAACAAGACCTCCTGCCCAAGGCTGTCTTTTTCTTTGAAAAAATCATGTTCAGGGTACGTTCTAGCAATGTCCCTTCTTATTAATTTTTCACAAGGAGATGTCATTTTCAAAAGCTCTGAATACTGATCCTTAATTGGCATGCTTTGAGCACTGCATAAAAGTTGCCAAACAATTGCTCTGAAGTGATGAGGTATCCCTTTCCGAACCAGCTCCTAAAGCATAAAAAGACAAATGAATTTATATTTCCTGAAATATTACAAAAAATAAACCTAGAGGAAAAACCACTCCAAATCAAGTTCCTCACAATTTCAGAAAAAAAATTACATCATGGCAAAAACTACTTATACAGTTTATAACCTCAACTTTAGTGGGATTATTAAGTTAACAAAAGTAAGCAGTCTATGAATCATTTTTAGTGGCTAAATTAGCTACTGAAAGTAGTCCCTTATCCACGGTAAGCTACATGAAAAACTGAACATTCAAATAATTTTATACAAGAACTTCCCTTAACCAGAATTTAATACAATTATGTCTATATTTCACAAAAGATTACTGAAGATAACACCCTTAGTAATATTTGTAGTAATTGAGAGCTAAGGAATCACTGACTAAAAATTACTTCCAAAATAGGTAAATGAGAAAAAGTAGAACTGACTGCAGCACAGCCAACTGCAACAAAAAATTTGCACAGTACAGCTATTAGAAGTCATTTAACAAACTTGACAAGTTGTGTCTCATTTCCGTGGTGCACCACTATTTCCAAGTTACCTTCTAAGAAATTACTTAAATGCAGTTTCAGACACTGGACCAAGAAAACATTAAGTTTACACCTACTAAATTAACTAAATTTACTTTATCTTCTGAAAAAAACTGCTAGGTATTATACGATTCAAACATGCCCAGATGAGTACATCTAAGAACCTGCTACTTGTCCTTTGAGAAATCACAAGGACAAGTAGTCTTGTTGCTTGATCTAAAAACTGAGAAAGAAGCATTATTCAGGAATTTAACAGACTGTCTTGGTGTCTGCAACTAGAATCAGTCTGACCTAGAAGATTGTCCCTTCAAGACTATTTCCTTCAATAACTTTTTGTACCTTAAGAACTGTTATCAAGTATTCAGTCTCCTAAAGGCTAATTTCTTTCATTATTATTTATTCTGAAGCCAGAGTAATCCCCTATTCTGCAAAGCTTCCTCTTCTTTGTGTTTGTTCCAGATATTTCTCCTACTTCTCCAACATTACAATTAATTAATGCAACACTGATAACTTTCAAAGAGACTCGTGCTTTCAAGTTTTGTTTCTCTTAAGCTTGAACTCTACTGCAGGAGTTTTGCCTCACTAACCTCCATTTTCTAATATCCCTAAACTCTCAATCCATCCTTCTTCAGAACCATCATAGTAATGTTACTCCAACTATTTCTCCTGTCTACAACACAACAATGAGGTGTTATTTCCTAAAAGATTCCCAACTCCAAGACAAGAACCCTAACACATCAGCTTTACACAACTATGTCTAGCTACCCTTCAGTCATTGAAACATCAGTCATTGAAAGCCTCAAGGGCTACTAATAAAGCAAGAAACTTATTGCTAATGCCTCATTAAGTTACCATGTACCTGCTTGACAGAATAATAGGGGTTAACCACTCCAACTTCCCTAAAAGGAACAGCAGGAAAACACACCTACTGGGCAGCACTAAAATGATGCTATTCTACACAGCGTCATGTGAACTGAAAAGCAGGACTTCAGGCATCCTTCAGAAGCTCTCCATAAACAGGAAGCAAGTTCTGAAGCAGATTGAGAGATGTAGACACATCTAAAACCTAAAAACTAACCAGTTTTCTAATAACCTCAGACCAGCTCTTACAGCCAGGACAAAAAGACACCTGTGCTGCTACCTATGTACCTGCTGGCACAATCAGGGAATAGGTATGGATGCTCTGATATCCATTGTAAACGCAGACTGACAGTCAAGGCTGACTTCCGACAAAAAAATACTGAGAATTATTTAACAGCAAAGGAAAACTTGGCTAGTTTTCAATGTAATATTAGTCAGCAATATAATTAAATATTCCCTGAAAGTTCGTCAAATACTCCTCAAATTGTACTTGGCCAGCTATAAAAACAAGTGATACTTGTGACACTTGAAAATGTTCAAACAAATTCTAACTGACCAGATCTACTTATTGCCATCTCACTTCCTTCTCTTGCCAGGTTCATGTGGCCTTCTTTTCATGGCCTTTTGGAACACCTTTCCAGAAACTGCTTTTCCTATGCAAGCAGGAAATCTTGAGTTCATTTTCTTCCCTTGTTTCCTCTCTCAAGTCATGTTCTCTCTTCACAACTGCTTCATATAAAAGATACTTTACTTTAGCCCATTGTTCCGCCTTCCCGCAACCTATTCATAGACACACATTTCAGACTGTTCAAAAGACCCTGACACATTTGTATTCTGCACATAAAACTACAGACTACAGCCAATAAAGAACCAAAGCAGAACAGACTTGCCTACTAACAAAAAAATCCCACACTGCTGTACTTGCTGCCACTGAAACATGGGTATGTTCAAATGCATTAAATGCTTTTTAGTTTGAGTTTAAAGTGTAATTCAACTCCACTTCTGTACATGACCACAACTAACCCAGACTGGACACACTGGTCAAAGTTCGTCCAACCCATCCAGATTTTAGAAACTACGTGTTCTTCTGCCTAAGGTCATCTCTGGGGTCAACAGACTTGGCATGCACAAAAACCTAAACTCATCAGAGCCTCCAAGTAGAATTAGCAGCTCTCCTATTAAGAATGCTTTAAAAAGAGAGGTGCTCAGTACATAGCAGCATAGCAAATATATGCAAAATCATAGCATCAAGCTATCAGATGCCCTTAAGTTGGTTTTCAACAATTGCATTTTTGGAAACATGAAGCTAATTGTCCCTGTACTCATGGAAATCTCTCATTAGAAGTCAACTGAAAGCTTTAGTATTCAAGATACAGTAAATGCACCTGGTTTTCAGCAGGATACATTTGCTGGGTGACAGCACATAGGAAGGTTACATAGGAAGCACTAAGGCTTAGAGATGGAAAGATTCAACTGGAAGTTTCTATTACATATTTATTAAAAAAAAATAAGCCCAACACAAAGATAAAACAGTATCACTTATATCACATTACAAATATATCCCAAAAAACAGTTTCCAGTTACTACCTTAACTTGCTTTTCTTTCTTTTTTCGTACATCTTCCCATTCATTCACGATCCTCCCCCACAGGATCCACGAGTCTTCTTCAAGATGGCTGAGATTGCTAGAAGCTGATGAGCTAGATACAAGAGAAGATCCACTATTTCTTCTTGACCCATTTACTGATCGTAAGGATTTGCTATCTGTTTCCAAGAGTCTGCAAAGAAAGCATACAAAAACCAAATTCAAGTTCTTGTAATCAAAGGATCACACTATTAATTGTTTTCTTCACAAAGAATGCACACAGAAGTTCAGTGAAACAGTTTTACCAGCATTCATTTGGACTAAATGTGAAAAGAACTGTTCAGTGTTACTGCTTTCTCTTGAGATCTCAAGTAAATCTGCAGACAGAATAGTTCACACTGCAGCATTTTAAGAAACAGATAAAAATGTCACCCACAGCTGGCATGCATCGGACTGACAAAGAGAACCTAAGGAAGTTAAATATCATCAATGATAACTTCAAATGTCAAAGAATTTTAAAAAATACAGTCATTTAAAAGACAAAAAATTAGCCTCCTAGAAATCTACCTGATCACACTTTTTTAAAATTGGCAGTGTAAATAAAGACAGAACAACTAAAACCTTCGAAGCAATTTTAAAACAACTGACATTTGCTGACAACTGTTCACAAATCAGCACAGTGTTTTATAAATGCACAGGAGAAATCCCAGACCTACAGACCAAGGACCAGGCAACAGAAATGATTAGCAGAGCTAATGAATCTGTAATTAAAGTGAGGAGTTCAAACGTGAGAACCTCTGGGGCTATCCAGCAGCAAAGCATAAATAAAGATGTGTCGAGTGCTAGACAAGCTCCTGATGATACTTCCCTGTGAGCTGGTTGCTGTGGCCATCGACTTGGCAAAAAGGCAATGCTTTGTTTATCCTCAACTCATATTGAGCCCCATAAGCAGGGGGGAATTTTTTTAGACCATGTGCTAGATAAGAGCAAGAATTCAGACTAACTTGAAAGTATTTCACTATACCGAGAGTTTCATTTGTGCTTTAATTTCTAAGAATTCCAACATCAGTATATCAGAGCCACGTGGTTGAATAATTTCTCAAAAATTAGCATGAAAGTTAATCCCTCAGCATTTCAGCAAGGTCAAGTTATGTTTTAGATATTTAATAAATTATAACCCGAGGCATATTGTATCAGAGATGGTACAGAAATCTCAGCATACTTAAATTTTTTAAGCTCTCTCTGCTACAATAGAGATATTTATGCTAGCTTTCCCTGTTCCCACCTTTCACCTACTGGTGTTTATGAAAGCAAGAGAAAAAGTAATTTATCTCATGAGGACAAGTAGTACAGTTTCTGCAGCAGTATTGTGTTTGGAAAAGAATTAAATGGTAACACCTTCAGGAAAAAAAAAAAAAGCAAAGCCTTTTCAAGACAAATTTTCATTTGGACTTTTATTTAAAAAAAATATTTCAAATTTCCATTTATTAATGGAATGCAGAAAATCTAGTTCTGAAGCAAAAACTTTAAAATCCACTTCAAATGTTTAGAAACTTGGCTTATACTGATCCATAATGAAAATTTAGTTTCAAACTCCTTCTCTCAATCCAAGACAGTGCCTAAACACCAAATTCAAAGTAATCACAGAGGAAAAACAAGCATAGAATAAACATTAAGATTATAAAAACAAGGTTCTAACGAGACACTTGCAGTTTTCACAGCTTTCTGTAGAAGTTATACTAAGTTTCTGTAATTTGACCTTACCTGGATAAACTCATTGTCCTTAGATTTGAAAACGGGAAGTTTTTACATTAAGTCGCAAGTTCTGTGACGTTTAGTCACTCTTTTCTTTCATTTAAAACTTTATAAATGATTTACTAATGCCAAACAGTTCCACCAGGACTCTGGACTGAGCTTCCTCTTTATTCTGTGGGGACTTTCAGTATAATTAGATTACAGAACACTACAAGACATAGCTTTAAACAATTTGAGTTCTTCCCTTTTCTGTTTCCCTAATTCATATTCTCCTTCTCACATAAAAGCCTACAAAAAACCTGAAACCTTTACAAACATCCACAGCAGCAGTTCTTCCAGCAAGCAGAAAGAATGGTTCCCTGTGAACAGAGTATAATTCTTTGTCAACAAAGTGCCACTGTGCTAAACTGCAGATGCAAACTGTTCTGAAACTACAGCGCAGCCGGCGTAAGAGCATCGAATTTCAGTATTAAAGGGCAGTATCTCACCAGCACTGGATAGGGTAGCCTCTAATTAGAATTCACACACAAGACTAGTGTGGGACTAACAACATGTCTGGCTAAAATTAAATAAAACCAGACAAGATTTGCTGGTTTACTTACTAAATGAAGAAAGCTGACTTGAGACAGCAAGGCCAAGCTCACACTGTTCTTTCAACAAGCCAAGTAGTCTGACTGCAGGCCTTAATGAGAAGACTCTAGATGCAAAGACATTACGCTCCAACACAGATAAGCAGTCCAAAGAACAGTTTGCTTTTCAAATAAAAGTTAGTCCCTTTGTCATGAACAGACTAGAAAGCCTCAGATTAAATGCAAATTAGCTTTCTTAAAAGCACTATTCAACTATTTTTTGCTTCTTTTGATAATTTTTCATTTGCACAGCAAAAATTACATGTAGTTCATCTTTGAAGAGAGACGATCTCAAGCCACATGGAAAAGCATATGAGGTGGTTCTAGAAGCTGCCTTCTGTTGTCAAAATCTGGGCAGATGTATCAAATTCCCTGCAAACTGTGCTGCTATTAGGCTGCAGAATGCAGACATGAGAGAAGACATGCCAGGTGACACACAGGCATTGGCCCCTCCTCCCCCCAGTTACTCTTTTCCTCCACTGGAAGTTACTACCCTCAGAAGTGACTCAGCACAGAAAACAAACAAACCAACAAAAATAAAACCCCAAACCAAACAACCCCCCCAACGAAGAATAATAATTAAAAACCCAAGAAAAAACACACACAAAAAAATAACCTCCAAAAAAACCACCACCAAAAGAAAACCACAAAAAAAAAACAAAAAACCAGCCCCCCTCCCCAAACACACCAAATCCAACAAAAAAACCCCAAACAAACCCAACCCAACCAAAAATAGAGTACCTCAATTGCCTCACTGCAAAGTCCAGCACACTCCAGAAGCTGCAACAGAAGCTAGTTTGAGCTAAATTATCAAGCTCTGCACTTCACTACAGCACAGGGAGAGCCACCTGCAGTAGGTAACAAAGCCCAGCAGCTACCCGCCAAGTCTAAAAAGCTACTTGGAGCTCCAGTTGTTTACAGTCAACCTCTCAAAAACTACTGAAACATACTTGTCAAATATAACCACATTTTGCAGAAGGACAGATGACTTAGGAGTCCAGCCTCAAAAGTGCAAATGAGTACGGGTTCTGGAAATGCAGCATTAAGAAATGATACAGTCCAATTTCATTTCTCAGTGATATTGTGAATTTGCAATCACTGTGCACATCAAGAGCAACTGAGCCACCTGAAAGTTGCATCTTGAATTGTACACAGTGCAGATAAATATGCACTCATAGAAAGGCTACCAGGAAAACTGTTACTTACTCTACAAAAAAAGGAAAGATGAACAGAAAAAATGGATTAGGAATTTACTTTTAATTAATTTAAGACATCATGCATCTGGCACCACTAGTGTAACAGCAAGAAGGTGGCTGAGCACGGTTCTATCTGTACATAGCAGGTTATGTAGCTAAAACAAGAACTGGATAAAAGTGGAAAAAATAGAATTCAGAAATACTTAAGATTTCAAGAAATTAACAGGAATTATAGTTTTGCTCTTAGAAGGTAAGAAGGTTATACAAGTCTCATCCCTGAGATATTCTACTTTAAATTGGATACTAAAAATCCTGGTCAGTGTAATTTCTTACTATTAGAGGCAGCTATGGACACTCCTGTAAAACCAGGAGAGAAAAACACCTTTTAGAGTTCCACAAAAACGCAATTTGTAAAAATACAGCACAAGAATACAAATTCTTAAATCTTTGGGCTTTCAAACGGAAGCGTTGTGCCATGAAGTTTTAACTAATTCCCCTTAAACAGCCTCTATGCTACAATTGCAATGAAGCAATTTTAGTCTCATTACTGTACTTTGAAGAGCAAAAAGTTTTCCATTCACCTGTTCTGCTCCTCAAGTTTAGCAAGTAACTCTAAGTCGTCTGGGCTCAGCTGTGTTGGTGAGGATGGTGACAGGGCAGGTGTAGACAGAGTGGTGGAGGGGGATGTGGTGTGTAGGGAGGCAGATGGACTCGCCACCTGGCTGGCCATTTGACTGACGGTGTGCGATACCGTGTTCTTCACCCATGAGAGAGTGGAGCTCAGCTTGCCTGCAACCTTGTCTGTCGCCACCTGTATCGACAAAGAGAAGAGGATGCAAAAGTTGTCCTTTTTTAGCTCCTTTTGTTCCAGCAAACCTGCTGCATTGAACAAAGGAAAAAATATACAATATGCATAAAGCAACACTGAGATTATTTATTTCTCCAGGACCCCAAGGCTGTCAGAAGTAACACAAGCATCAACAGCAATACAATATTATAGAAGTAACATGCAAGTATGTTGCTAATCCACAAAGACAAACCCCGAGAAACTCCTGATGTATACTCACAGAGCTCATCTCTGCAGTACAGAAATACCACAGGATCCAGGATCAGCTCCGACTTCCCATTATAAAAATAAATAGAAATAAAAGCTTATTTTAAAACATCTTGATAAACTAAAATAATGGCACAGAAACTGTAGAAATATAGATATAGAAACAGTCAACTACTTTACTGATAGACACTGAAGCAGAGTATCAGTGTAACCCCCCAGGTTACCCACTGCTCACCTTCAGTAATCCCTACAGTGGCAGTACAGAGGAGCAGGGGCACCGCATTTCTAATTTACACCAAAGCAAATTATCGTCTAGCACCACCAGCATGCAGAAAACAGTCACAAAGAATCTATGCCCATGCATCTGAAAGAGCTGAAAGTCTCACAGTAAGGCATCACATCGCTGCCTCTCTTCTTTCCCCACTTTCTCTCCAGGTCACTCCTACACCAAGTGTCTTTGATCCCCAATCCCAGTGCCAGTGCCTGGAGAGACCCAGGGTTTTGGGGAAAAAGCAAGAGGTGCTACTCGAGCAGACAGGGAAGGAGTGGGGTCGAGAAAGCAAAGGTTAACTGATGCTGGTCATTATCTGCTGCTACTTCTAGACCAGTGGAAAGAAGAGCAGCTCTTGGGGGCATCTTCCAGTGAACCCCTCACTAGAGCTTCCCTTCAGCATCTGAAAATGTAAGAGGCTTTGACCTACGGTAACTCAGAGTTTAATTTCTCCCCAGCCCAACTCAGAGGAAATCCATGTGCACCTCAGAGGAAGGGCGAGCTGCCTAGCAAATGTTAAAACTTGGCAAAACCAAGGCTGAAGAGGAACTTCTGAAGTGGTGTTGTTGGTAACTATTTATTTTGAACTTTGCTGATTTCCTCAAAACACTGAATTACTCAATGCCACAAACAATTCTGCAGTACAGCCTATAAATAATTACTAAGATACTACAGACACTGAGCTACAGGAAAAAAAAATCCCTTCCCAAGATCCTCCAATAGAATCTAATTAAAGCAAAATTTCAACGGAAATAAACTCCATTTCATCACACTGTGCATTTATCTGAAGCACAATATGTAGACTGAGTGACTGGTTGCTGAAACAGAAGCTTTTATTTGGATACAGTGCTACAAAGAACTTTTTTGTCAATCAAATCCAGCAGTATTTTATTTTCACTTCATTTCAAAAAGAAGATACATTGAATGCCTTCAGAAAACAAGAAGAACACCACAGGCCAAACCCAAACAAGTGGTACTCAACCTTCCCACTTACTCTCCAACAACAATGTGACACCTAAGAGCTCTCCTAGAAAACTGGAAGAAGTTTCCTATTTCCATATGCTTAGCATTCATTCTGAAAATGGAATCAAATTTTGCTAGAAGTCTTCAGAGGCAGGGATGCAAACCACAGGTGGGAATAGTAAGATACCAGCATAAGCATCAGAAAGGTTCCAGTTGGCTCTTGTCACTGCTGGACAGCAAAACTCAGGTGTATCAAAAGAAGAAAAAAAGAAAAAAAAACCCACAACAACCCAAACCACAAAGATCCCAACATATATCTTTTAAATATAATCTTGGAAAAAAATTGCTTCCAACACTAGCATTTGACACCATCTTTTATAAAAGAAAGGAATGAAAATTATTATAGGTTTCAAAATTCTAAGTTTAATACATGCATTAATATTTCACTCAGTTTATATCCTTTATTCACTATTGCTACGAAAGGATAAATTACTGCTGTTTCACTTTGAATAAAATCACATTATAATGAAGGTAACTCATACATCTCACTTAAGACTGATTATTTTCTCAAAGGCTTTAAACTGCTTAAAATATCACAAGTAATGCAATTATTCCAAAAATAAATGCTGGCAGAAACAGGGCCAGCCTTAACACAGTAAAAATGACTGCCACACGCAGCAGGCTTTAAGAGTCACCCGCTCTAAGAATCTTAGGTATAAAGATTAGAAGAACAGTGATTTTGAGTAATACCCAATGTGGTGCAAACAGGAAGAGAAAACACACATTCAGTTTTTATCTCTTCACAAAGTAAGATAACTGGGAAGACTTAAGGCAAAAAACAAAATTCAAGGTCAATCTGGCTTATAAATTATGAGGCTTACACTGTACGGTAAGAGAGCTGAAGGGATACAGTAAGAGAGCTGAAGGGAAGGTGGTGTAGGGACAGAAATCAAGAATCTTGCTTATATTCATTCACCAACATATCACTGGGCATTAAAAAAATTCACTAAAAGGTTTGCAGAAGGCAGTTATGTGAAGAATATCTAACAGTATGGTCAAGAAAACCATGCAAGACAGCAGGTAAAGTCAGTCAAAACAATGTGCCTAACAGTACTGTTTCTCAGGGCAGCTCAGAGTTTCATTAGAATGTATCAGAGAATTAGCACCCCAAAACTATTCCCAGCCAGCTATCTGAAAACACTGACACACAGAGCAGGCAAAGTGCACAGCTGCCAAAAGCAAATGTTTGAAGATCAAAAGGCTCACAGTGAAGTTTGCATCAAAAACACATGAAGAATTTGTCTGGGGAAAAAGAGTTATGGCAGTCACCTAGGGCCAAGCTAAATTAAGAAAAACAATTCTGATCTAACAGCTAACTAGTCATGCCTACATCCTTTCTGCCAGGCTTTTCCAGATATTTTTCTCCTAAATATCTAAAGCGAGCTCTCTTAAATTGTCAGCATCAGTGAAGACTCCTGAGCTTAGACATGAAAGTATTTAGCTATGTGTTCATCATCCATTTCCCTAAATAGGATACAGTAACAAGATTTTTCATATTTCATCATTTCACCTATGTTAATTTCAAAATTTTTAACAGTGGCAGAAGATTTCACAGAGTTAATCTCTGAAAAGTGATTTAAGACCTTCCAGAAAACAGGTCACTGAAATTTGAAAATGAGAAAACCTTGGGCTGTATCCCAAGAAACCTGATCTGAACAAATGCATACCTCATTAATAAAGATGATTCTATATTTTTGTATCTATGACTCTAGTAAACTGCCTCCAGAACCCAATATGTATCAGAACACTAATTGTAAAATAAGTCATATGCACATTTTTTAGCATCTCTTTCCTTTGTGTGGGTTTACTCTAATCTGAGAGCAAATCAGAATTTTGATGAGAAGAGGAAATAAAATACTCTGATTCAATACAATGCAATGTCCAGGAAGTCAATTATAAAATACCAGGATTTTTGAAAGTGAGTATATATTGTCATTAGTAATTTTAGGGGTTTGGTTTTGCTTGTTTCTTTTTAGTGTGTGTTCTCTTTTGGTTCTCTTTAAATACTAACATGCAAATAGAACTTATTCTAAATTGTAATAGAAAATCACTGGCAATAAATGCAAGTTATTTTGATGGCAGTTGATTAATAATGTTGATTGTCTTCAGGAAAGCATGGAAATAGCAGTTACATTTGTTGAGCTGATTCTTGTGATGTGGAAAACATGGAATACCAATATTAACATGTAAAGAGCCAGTTACTTGAATTGTTTTACAAAATTTAAGCTGCAAATCTATTGTTTGGTACAATTATTTTTTCCTCCTGTGAAAAGCAATGCCCCAGCAATCCTATGGACACTCTGAGTACTCCTGTACCTGCTTTCCAACTCTTTACCCTCCTCTTAATAAACTCTGGAAATCCCTGCTACATGTCACAAGCTCTCCAATTCCATGGACACCATGCCATCCAACAGGGTAGCTGTACTTGGCTATCACTAAACCACCGACCACTGCTGCCTCCTACCTTTCTGCTGACAACCCCTGCAACAAGAAATCTGTCACATGCTAAGACAATACGTACACACAGTACACAGGTGAATCCTACTGACTGCCAGGAGATCTGTACCTCTTGTCTGACAGCACAAAGAACTACAGGTTTTACTCCAGCCCTGTCAGAGGAACCGGGGCTCCCCCAGTTACAAATCACAGTGACAGCAACAAGAATACATTTAGTATGAATGACAGCAGATAGTTTCACTGGGCATGGCCACCTCCAGCAAACGCAGGAAAATCTGTATGAGCATTTGGTTTAACCTCCCCTCTTTAGAGATGTGATTTTGCTTAATATGGCATTCTGGAAACACTCGAGAGAAAAAAAATCTCATTAAACCTTTAATCTTTGGCTTTTTGGACAGCGTCCTCAAGACTTTCCTAAACAAACGTTTCTTTAAAACCCTGGTTGTTATTATTTTAACGGTGATACATCTCCAGGCCTGCAGCAGTGTCTGCCTTTTGCCTTCAAGAAAGATGCTCTGCACTTCAGTTACAAAGTGTCCTTCCCTTTGCTACTCTTCCTTGCTGGGGAGAAGAGATCGTAGTCACGTGCTCAGCTGCTTGTAGCAGTAACAAGACAGCCAGATACACCACAGTTCCCCTCCTATGATCTTAGCTAGGTCACAGTGATCAATCTAACTACACACGAGTCAGGACTTCCGTCCTTGCCGTCACCCTCGCACCTCTGCCGCTCCCCCCTCACTGCCGGAGCCCTCCCGCTTGCAAAGCTGCTCCAGCCCGGCGCCTTCCCGGCCAACGCGCACCGCGGCCGGCAGAGCACACACAGCTCGAGCCCAGACTGCTCCCGAGTCCCAGCACTTCCCAGATGTAGGCGAGCTCTCCAGCGCCCTTCAGCTAACCAGCCCAGGCTGGAAGTCCCCAGTTAACAAGATTCTTTGCTCAACTCATGTCAGCCAGTTTTTCAGCTCTGCAAAGAGAATTGGTTTCCTTGTTATTCCCAGCATTTTTCAGATGCTAAAATCCAAGTTACCTTTAAAGAGTACAAAAGGTAACCTACATTGGCTGGGATGTATGCCAGACTATCAAGAGCACCATCAGAATGCTCAAGCTATTACTAATTGTTATTAATGAGCGATCAAAAATAGAATCAACAGAGTTTAAAACTGTGCTTTTTCCCCAGAGGGGATCACTCAAGAACCTGCCAATTTATCCAAGATTTGAACACAAATGCCATGTCCAGCCCACTCCTGGGACACCAACCCCTTCCGCTGAAGATGGCTAGGTCTGGAGACAAGCAGGCAGGGGCACATCTTCCTTACCCTGCTCAGGAGGACACATGGAACCAAGCAGGCATCTCCCAGCTCCCAGTCCCATTAACAGCTACACTGCTCCTGGCTTGCCAATGAACCCAGAGCACAGGAACACTTCATTGGCATCTGCCTGCCTAAGGTCATGCAGATACCTCCTAAAGAAATGTCTGAATTTTGAGTTTGAACATACTGATCTTTAAAAAGATGAGGGGACACAAGATTTAATTACCAAAGACTTTGTACTCTTATGCAGTTTCCTTTGGGAAAACAGAACTACCAGCAATTCTCAGCCACCTGATGAGTCAATCAGGCAAGACCCAGACATGTCTGCTACATCCTCCAAGATACTGCAAAGCTAATGTATGTTGATATTGATACTAAACACAGATGCATGATATGCAGCATATATATGCCAACTAAAATATATAAAATTCAGTATCTCTACTTTATGTTTAGTATCTTTAATTAGCTGATGATTACAGGGCTTTATTACCAAGAGGAACTATAATACTGTTTGGTTTTCCTAGTTAGTCAAAGGAATACTGCAATGAGGCTGCATATAAAATATTTTAAGTAAGGCCAGCTAAAGGTAGACTGTAACATTCCACATTACATACAAGTGTATAAACCTCCTTCCCTGAGAATACTCAGGCAATGTACAGCACCTTACAGAAGGCCTAATTATGTTAGCACCCCGTGTATTTGCATTTGCCAGACAATATCTGTTTTTTCTAAAAAAGTCTATTCAGATTTCTTTTTAAAAGGTATTTCACTGTACCTGTTGAATTAGCTTACTACTTTTTTCCTGCATTTCCCTGAGGAACATTACAGAAGATTACAGATATCTTTATTACCTAAAAGATTAGAGATATCTTGAGATACTGTCTCAACTATTCTTACCATATGACAAAGTAAAAATAACTGCAAGCCTTACACAAACACTACTGTATGTACAATTTGCTTTCAACAATCTCTTCATGAAGAGAGAAAGAAATGGGAACTTCCAGAAGACAGGAAGTAATCTCCATACTACTCTACATATAAAAAGAAGTGTGACGTAATTGAAATTGTATATGTGGTTTTCAAGCCAGTTTTATAGCATTCCATAGACCCAGTCTCCTTCTTGCTTCAAAGTTAATAGCATTCTAATATCTGTAGAATAAATTAAACCAACTCAGTCAATGACACATGCAGGACATGCAGCTGGTGAATCAGGCTGCTATCATGCTCCCTGACAAGATAAAATCCTTATTTAGGGCTCAAACATGGTTTCACTGTAAACTTCATTTGGGTCTTTTACACTACAAATTCATATAACTGACTTCTGCCAAAGTGTGAGTGAGAAGTCCTGACTTCCCCTCATATTCCCTATTTTTCTTGTAACATCACCTAACAGTAGTCAGGAATACCATGGCTAGCATTCCCTAGCTTCCATTTCACTTGATACACACTAGCTCTCCAAGTCTTTCTGAAACACAATATAAAGCAGTCTAACATTTTAGATTGTATAAAATTTGGGCTATCAGAAAGCTTTGCATAGCATCATTTTTAAAAGTCATCATCTGACTAACATGTCATGGGGTTTTGATGGTCCCAAAGAAACTTGAAGTGGCACTTCACATGTACAACTAATATATGAGGTGTTTTAAAGAGGAACTTCATTAGAAATGTTGTAGCAACCCACTAAAGATTGAAACCATTGCTCAAAGTCATATGAGTAACATTTCCATCACTGACCAAGCTGCACTGAACTTCATTTCTTTCTAAGAACAGTTCCAGGTTTTTAATTACCTCTGCAGTCCAGTGTGGTTTACAGTCTGTCAGGCATTGTCCCAGTGTGCTGAGAAGACAAACCACAGTGCTTTTGCTGACACTATCTTGTCCATCCAAAGATCAGAAAAAGTTTCACGTCTGACACAGGAATGTAACAATCTTCAAGAAACTGAGGCCTTCTTTCAAGGGAAAAGAATTAGATACAGTGCTTTTGTACAAAAGATGACTGAGAGCTCCTCAGAGCTGCAGGAGAAAATACTGATGGACTACAGTAAAAACTTCAACGGAGAACTTCCTTTGTTCTCTTAGACCTCAGTCTGGAAAATTTCTTTGTATTTGAGGTTCAGCACGCCAATGACACACACACATATACTTGAAGGACCATCCTCTTGGCTAACAAAACATAGGGAACAATCAGATTAACCAGCTAAAACAAAATCAACTATGTCAGGTTTTTTTATGCAATAGACTGGAAGATTTAGGGGTTTTGTCTTTTCAGTAAAATGCAACTCAATTATTTAACTGGAGTTCAAGTATCATCAGGCACTTACAAAAGAGTAACATACTCTGAAGGACACATGTTTATAATTATACAGCTCCTTTCTACAGATTTTACCTTCCTACTTATTCACCAAAGCCTAGCTTCCTCCTGGAAAGGAGATAGGTCTAGCATCAACACTACGTTAGGACAAAAATAAACAAAAGTACACAAATGCAGTTAAATTTACTAAAAGCTTTAGGTCCATATTTTGGAAGTGAGAAACAACTGAGTCCTAATTTTAAACATTCCCTCACCCTTAAACAAAATCAATGTTTTTAACACCACTCCTCATAAATTTTGTATCCTCAAAAGGATACAAAATTTACAAGCAGTTAAATTGGTGAGTTTAAAAGGATTTAGTATCTGACACATGAAAACGTACCATTCCATGCAACTTTGTTTCCGTACTAGCAGCTCAAGGATTTTCTAGGTCTAATTCTCCTTTTTTACAGAGACCAGATAAACTTATGGCACAATGTGCAGGTTAGAACCAAAATGCTCATCTCTCATTCACCAAGCTGTGCACAGCTCCCTTTCCAAAGGGACGTGTGAAATGAGACTTAGCGGAGAAACCAAAGGCCATAAGCATGTTCCTTATGCAATATGGTAATACTTAAAACTTTATTAATTACTTTCTAGAATTAAAAAAAACACATGACAGAGGTTGGTGAGACCCTCACCTTCAGGATATCCCTCTCTTTGAAATGATCAGCTAAAAGGCCCACTTTCTATCAGTTACACTCAAGAGTGAAACAGTTTCTAAATGAGTGACTGGTAACCAGCTTTTCTCGTGAACTTCAATTCATTGCAACCTGCAGCTGCTCACAGACAAGAAATGGAAGGTAAAAGTTTCAGCAGTGAGAAGCATAAATAATTAGTAATTTCCACACAGGAAAGGTGTCCAAGCTATCCAGTAAACAGAGCAGATAGAAACACAGCTGCTAACATGAACAGTCAATTCTTTTAACACAATCCATGCCAACATCTGTGCTCCTGCAGCAGTAGTTCATTTTGCCCGCTAATTTACTTACCATAGCTATGACTTGCCTTCACAAGCACTTACAGCATAACTGGAAGCAGCGTATTATGGTGCTGTGGGAGGGTCTCCCTCCACGCTATTCAAGTCTGCAACAGGGCTCCTGCAGCCTTCTCTAAGCACAGCACAGAGAAATCTAATTTTCCTTAGATATTTAATAAAGAAAAGGGAAATGGCTCTTCAGAGAATGATGTATCTGCTCATCATCAAATGAAGTCAGTTTTGTTCTGATTAGTTGGCCACTGACTTCTGCACTTTTATTTGGAAATAAGGGCCTGTTTACTGCTTTCAAAACAGCCTTCTAGGGGAAGAACACAAAGGAGATCAATGAAACAGATGATTTTTAGTGTCAGCCTGACACCAAAAAGTTAATGTAAAAATCTCAAGCCCATTTTAACATAATGTGTCTCGTTATGGAATTTAAACTTGATTTTGTAATTTTGTCTTTAGAAACACCAATCACAATTCTTTCTCCAAAGGGCTGAGAAATACTTACTAAGACTGCAGCCAAACCCACAAAGTTCCACCAGTAGTGTATTCTAATGGAGAAAAAACATTACTTTGCTCAATGAATATTGGGTTTTAGCTCTGCTGTTTCAGATAGCATAGAAGCTGGAATTTCTTTTTACTATGCCTGGAAGTAGTTCACTGAGCTACACACATTCAAGAAGCATGCATGAAAAACGAGAGACATAAACCTAACTTCTACACGACAGTTATGTGGACAGCACATGTTCAACATGTTAGGTTTCGGCTATTAATTTTTTATGCCCATTTCAAGTGACATTTGATAGTTTTAGCCTTATATAACAAAAATAACAGTAAGCACCTCTAACATCTTCTTAGCTACAAGTACAGGGTTAATTTATGGCAACAACAATCCACTACTGAAAGACTGACTCCACCTGCCAGCCTGATAAAAACATAAAGAAACTCCATAGTTAATGCAGTATAAGATACTGATGAGTCAGAATTCTAAGCACATGTTACGATGTCATCAAACAGGTATTTAATGCTATGCTAAGAATCACTAAGATTTAGTCATGACAATAGGCCATAAGAAAACTCAGGAGTTTGCAAAGTTCAATAGCTTATCATACAGCAGAACACATTAAAACAGCCTACTACCAAATACTAGGTTTGGATTTGGTTTTCTTTCTCTTTTTTTTTTTTGCAAAGGATTGAACTGTAGAAGCAAAAGCAATACTGGTCAGACAAGATAATAAAGTAACATAACCCATCAGAGATGGGAAAAGTTTGTTCAAAGAACAAAAGAGATTTGGTGATGGTTTTTGGCTGCTTTCCAAGTTGGAAATTAGGACAAAATAAGTGTCCACAGTCATTCCATCATACCACCTTACTTCTTGTCCAGAATAAAGACCCATCCTAGTATTGTACTTCAACCCCAAATATACAACTGCCAAGCTGGGACTGGGAAGGATCACTTCTACAGACAATCAGCAAACAAAGATGACAGTCATGCAGCCTGAAATAACAGGAGGACCACAGCACCATCCCTGTCCTCGTGACTGAAAGGAGATCCATTGCCTGAACCCTAGAGCAGGCTCAGCACTTCCTAGGCTGTCCCCAAAACACCACCTGATGGCTAAACTGAATAGTTTCCAGAGTTCACAGGAGTTAGGTGACATTAACAGTAATTATGGAAAAGTGACAATCCACTAAATCTCTCCTGCTGCTCCCTCTGAGCGATGGTTTCTGTGCACACACATCCAACAAAAACTTGTCACAACCGTGTGTAAAATGAGCAAAGGCAGAGCAGAGCCCAGGCACTATCCATAACCAACTGCTCATTTGTTGCAGTCACCACTGGCTGGAGGAGGAAAGGATGCACTGCAATGCACAGACACCTGAGCAGAGATCACTACAATGAAAGCGAGACAGTATTCCCAACTTAAAGGAATCCAAACACTGGCAACAGATATTACAAATACAGATTGTTACAAATACAGAAGGCACAAGGTGGAATTCAGCATGCTCTCTACAGACTTCAGTGACATATTGAAGAACTTCAGAGAACGCATCTAACAACTCAAAATAACATATTCCTATAATATTTACTATTTGCCTTTTTTAAAACTATAACGGTTTTAATTGGGTCTAGAAAATAAATATTAATTAAGAGACTATAATCAAGGCAAGTATAGGCAGGTTTAGAAAGCAACATTCATAAACTCAGGGTTAGTTTTTATTATTGTTTCTTGGACACACCAGAAAAGATTTTTTTCTTTTAAACTATGCATTTGACACTCAAAATTATATGCAAAATATTAAATTCCATTATGTCTGTTTCTTAAGCATTAGAATTTCTTTTTTCTATAAGTTAAGGAAACTTAGGAGTAAGAAAGGGTAAACATAATCTTAAGTATGCATACCCCCAACTCAGCTGTTTTCCCTCTTCTAGGTTGTGATATTAGAACCTTGAAATAGCAAAGTAAGCATTTTTCTTTTCCAAAATTCACTGACAAAGGACTTGTCTTCCCATTTTTAAAACTTCTCTGTTTACTATCAGTCTTACCCAGAGAATACACTGACAGTAACTGTTCAGGCATGTCACTTTCTCCATCCCTTCTGCCATAAATCTGGAAGAGCTTTTCTCCTATTTCTTCCTTTCAACTATTCCAACCACCTCCTGCTTACTTGTTCAACAGCAACTAAATAAGTCCACAGAAGACAAAGATACAAAGAGCAATGTGAAAAAACCCAAACAAAGAAACCAACATAACCAAAACAAAATATGCAAGCCACCAGCTGTAGCTTGAGAAGTCTTTAAGCCTCAACCTGCGGGAGCGTAGGAAGAGATATGGGAAGGAAGTAGGGCTGTTCTTCTCCAAACATCTGTTCCTCTTCGAAGTACTCTGGGGCTGGATGGACACTCAGTGACAATCGCTACAGCTGCTGTCATCCCACTTGACAAAATTCCGGCAATGCTGACTCATAATACTGAGTGCTTTCCTCCTGATCATGCCCTTCTTTCACTGGCTGTCTCTATTTCCTCTCCTAATCCTTATTTGAAAAAGAACTCATATCTATGTATTTCAAAATAAGCTTTAAATCTTTAGAAGCATAAACAGAGAGCTGTAGAATTGTGATCAAAGCTGACAACTCACACTGGGGAAAGGGAAGAGAAATAAAAAGGCACATTTATACAAAACATTTTAATGCTATCTACCAGTAAACCAAACAAGATCCAGCTGCCATCTCGTTTAGGCATGTGAAGCAAAATGAATTTAAAAAAAAATAAGGAAAAATAATGAATTTTTTGACAAATACTTTTGGAGATAAGTAAAACACATTGAATATTATCTGTTCTTCTCTGTATCAGTGTCTCCTTTCTACATCTTTTGTATGTGATCTTTGGAAGAGAGTTATCCTAGGCTGAAGTGGAATGCTATGTTTTGATACGGGCAGTGTCAATGGCAGCTCACGCTGGAAACTGAAAATGGTATAAGCCAACTTCTCGTTTGCTATGAAATTGCTTTGATTATCAATGCTGACGATTAGCAGGTGTTACATGGAACAACAGAAACACGGCCATCACTGAATAACTAAACCTGGAATATATAACAAGTAGCCAGAACATTCATATCGACATTTTACCCTTATTATATAATCACGTTCAGGCTGATGCAGCAGGAGATGGCAAGAAACGAGTTCTCGCATTTGAAAATTATCTCGCTCAAGAATGACAGACCCGCGGGTTCCCGGCTCGGCGTTACGCCGATAAGCCAAGGGAGAACTCGCCCTCTGCAGACAGACCCGCCGGAGACTCCCCGGGCCGCGGCCCCTCCCGCGGCCGGTGCCTCAGGGCACTTCCACCGCGCCCGCTGCCCACTCGTGTCGCGCCGCCGCCGAGGCGCGGAGGCGCCGGGACACG
>VZTH01018404.1:491664-528729 GCA_013397815.1 Aleadryas rufinucha
CGGGTCTGATACAGCCCCCGGTGCCCCATAGCAGCCGCGCCGGGCCCTGGGTTGTGAGTGTCGGACTGATTGAGGGCGGGGGGCTGCAGGGGAAGCGGCTCCGTGGCAGAACGCGCCAGAGAAGTCGCTGGCTGTGCACAGTGACAGGAAATGAGTACGGTCACTGCTCCGGTCCGTGCGGACGGGCCTTCAGTTAACAGATACACTTTGATTTTTTCTTGAAACATCAGTGTCTGTGGGAGGGGTAGAATTTACGGGGTTTGATGTGCCGAGTGTTTTTTTTCCATTTCATTTTTATGGTGCCCTTTTTATCTAAACATACAAGAAAATCTGTTTAATTCCTGATTGCACTATGATTTTATTCATGGCGCATTTAGTTACAATGGTCCTGGCTTACAGGGTTATATGTTAATAACATGTCGTTTATATTTCTTATCCAAGGGGTTTGTGAAAGTTGTCAAGAATAAGGCGTACTTCAAGAGATACCAAGTGAAATTCAGGAGAAGGAGAGGTATTACTAAATTCCCTGTCACACACAATTAAATGACCTTGGTGAATATTCCTACTTTGTTCATGCATTTTACACACTGCAACTGTTGTTTTTCAGAGGGAAAAACTGATTACTATGCTCGCAAACGTTTGGTAATTCAAGACAAAAACAAGTACAACACTCCTAAATACAGGATGATTGTGCGCGTTACCAACAGAGACATCATCTGCCAGGTAAGGCCTGCGGTGTTTGCTGCTGACCTGCCAGCCTCGCCAGGGTGAAGTCAGCACAGAGAGAGAGGTGTGGAGCAGCTGAGGTTTCTTAGGCTGGATCTGCACAGTTTTTGTATTGTAAAACAACTCCTTAGAAGAGAACAGTCTTCAGTGTTACCACAACTTCAGTAATAAACCATGTGCATTGTAGAAAAGAAGTTTTACAAGTGTTAGCACTTTTTCTCTGAGGTTATCTGGGTTGGGGGGTTTTCTGTTGGTTGTTTTATTGGTTAACAGGACCTGCCATGAGGTGCGATATACACACACACATCATGCTGGGATAAGTAGAACATGTTTGGGAGAGGGAAGATGTCTCTGGGGTTTTTTTGCTATATTTGAAGGGCTTCAAAAAGAGGCCTTTTTTGCTTGGCTGAAGAGAACCAAGTTGATAGTGTGACCTGTCAACCTGCATTGACTTGTGCTGTATCTGAAGGTGCCTTCTATGTTGAGAGTTCTATTTCCGTGATGTTGTGTGGCTCGTATGAAGCACTGAGGCCTTGTGATGGCTTTCTGGTGAGATTAAGGGAGACTGGTAAAAAAGAACAGCAGGCACTTTTTCATGGTCATTAAGTGTGTGGTTGTGTGTAGCATCATATGCAGTTCCTCACTGTGGTTCAGTTGTTTAATTTTTAGAATGCTTTGGCTAATTTTGAAGTTAAAAAGTTAGGAATGCTTGTTGTATAATAAATATATGTTGATAAGCTCAAAAAAGAAGCAGTGAGAAAAGTTTAACTTGTTTCTTCATAGAGCAGTTACCTGTTGGAAACAGTTCAGTCACTGATGAGGTTATTTTATCTTTGAAACCCAAAAAAAAAAGTGGTGGTGGCAGGTGCTTACCTCTGACTGATAGTGCCTTTCCAGTATGTAGGAGTCCTGAAAAAATGGGACTACTTTGGATATAGAGAGGAGGTGTGAGTCAAAAGGAAAAGGTTCTATAGATGAAAGGAACAGCAGAAACAAAAGTGCTGCTATCTCACAGGAGACCCCAGGGATGATGATGGTCTCAAACCATGATTAATAAAATCATTCCATAAGGTTACTAACAATGTTACCACAAATGCTTCTTGCATTTTTTCAGGTGTATCAGAAAGTGGGACAAAATGCATCCCCATGCATAATGATTCTTTGAAAGGTTGCTTTTGTAGGCAGTTTCTGGCCTCTTGATCTATGTGGAAAGGTAATTACTGGTTGTTACTGACAGATATTTTAGCTAGCCTAATACAGATTTCTTTGTGTCTATACTTGAGGATATAATTGAATTCTATAATTGAACTGTGTCTTTACTTGAGGAGTTGGTTACTCCTTTTGCAAAAACAAACAAAAAACCACAAGGAGAGGGGGGGAACCAAACAAAAACACCCCCAACAAACCATAACAGCACCAGCCCTTGAGCTTGCATGTGGAGGTTGGTAGCTTTTTGCAGACTTGGATCCAGTATTCCTGTTGGCTTGAGCAGGTGTTGGAGAAACAATGCACGGAGCGCCAGTGGTGGGAGCGCTGAGCTAACGTTTGTTTTGTTGTCAGATCGCCTATGCCAGAATCGAGGGGGACATGATTGTGTGTGCTGCCTACGCCCACGAGCTGCCCAAGTACGGCGTGAAGGTCGGCCTGACCAACTACGCCGCCGCCTACTGCACCGGCCTGCTCCTGGCGCGCAGGGTACGTACGGGCACGGCACCTGGGGACTGCTCTGCTTTCCTGCCTCCCTCGTGGAAGGGAAAGCCCACTTCCTCCAGTGGTGTGTCAGCCCACCTGAGTCTTTGGGGTTCTCTACATCATAGCTTTTGCTGTTTACCATAATAGATTTGACACATCTTGTGACTGTCAAATCACAATGAGAAGTATGACAGCACGCAGTTTCAGCTCCAGCAGCCCACTTTAATGTCTCAGCCCTTAAGTTTGGGGGAGGGAGGGAGGGAGTGAGTGAGTCAGGATAAAAATATAAAAAATGTACATTGTAGAGTTCAAAACCATGTAAACAGCAGCCATCCATTTTCCACAGGGGTTCATGAATAAGTCTTAAGTTCAGTGGTGTACCTGCTGGAACAGAAGGTTGGAACCTAACAGACACACTTACAATGGTGGTTGTTATAAAGCTTTGTTATTAGTACAGGGTGCATAATTTTTGTAAGGAAATTTGTTAAAAATAGGATTCTGCTGCAAATCCACATTTTAAAGTAGTGGTGATTCTACATTTTTGTCAACAAATGCAAGGAGTCTCAAGTGCTTCTTCTTTCCCCCACAGCTTCTGAATAAATTTGGCCTTGATAAGATCTATGAAGGCCAAGTTGAAGTCACTGGCGATGAATACAATGTGGAAAGCGTGGATGGCAAGCCTGGTGCTTTTACATGCTACCTGGATGCAGGTCTTGCCAGAACTACCACTGGAAACAAAGTCTTCGGTGCTCTGAAGGGTGCAGTGGATGGTGGGCTGTCCATCCCTCACAGGTAATATGTGTTACGAAGAATTTCTTCAGGGTCAACCTGAGATGCTTCTGTATGTGACAGTCTACTTACACTAATCAATTTATGCTGAAATAATTTTGTTCTGACATGATAATGGTTATGTAATTAGGTTCTGGGTTGGGGGGTTTTCTGTTGGTTGTTTTTTAATCTACAAATGCAATTCTGATAGTGCTGCTGGGAATCTTACAACTGTCAAGAGATGTTATGAAATGTGTAGACACTAAAGAGTTATCTTGTTGCTTTTGCTAAAAATCAAGTGAATGCCCTTAACAGATCTTCAAAGGATATTTGCTTGTTTTAAATCTTTACCAAATTGTGTGTAGGTATTAATTTCACTGAAAAAATCACATAGCAGGTACAAACCCACTGATACTTGCTGCAGTTGTCAGTACAACAGTAACTCTGAGCAGTCCACCTTCTTTTAGAATTTCCACATGGATATTTTGACTGTTAAATAACTGCTGATATTACAGCTAAGTGCTGCTTTCTGCTAGTAGCAGTGGAGGAAAGAAAATCTTGAGATCTTTTGTTTTCCTACCCTCTCCCATGCTGTCCTATTCTTGACTAATTGTCCAGGTTTTTCAACTTGGCTGCTACATGATGATACTTGCAGTGACTGAACACGCTGTAGTTGGTCCATGGTGTGTACATGATGTACTGCAGTGTTTCAAGACGGGACTGATGGCAGCTGAGATGAACTTAAAACTTCTGGTTTTTATTTTTTATTAGAGGGTCCTATCCCTCAGTTATCTGTAGGAGAATCTGATGTATCAGTCATTTCAGTGTGCATTTTAGCCTCTGAATTAGAGTCTTAACGTGACTGTACCTGCTGTTTGACAGCACCAAACGTTTCCCTGGCTACGACTCGGAAAGCAAAGAGTTCAATGCGGAGGTTCACCGCAAGCACATCATGGGCCAGAACGTGGCCGATTACATGCGGTACCTGATGGAGGAGGACGAAGATGCTTACAAGAAACAGTTCTCCCAGTACATAAAGAACAATGTAACACCTGATGGGGTAAGGTTTATCCAGCTGGAGCTCGGGCATTAGTAGAGATGCTGATAAGTCTTGCATAGGGACTTTTATAATAATGCACATAAGTTTGATATGTAAAATTATGTGACTCATATGTTACCCATGCAAAGAATTTTTTTTTTCCTTCATTAAGGGCTGTATAATATAGTGTAGAACTTCTGAAAGTGGGACCTTTTTTCTTGCTGTGAAACTTAATATTCTGCCTATAAGTCCAGGCTTACAGGACTTCAATCTGTGCTTCAATCCCACCCCTGGCCCCCCCAATACAGAAACTAAATTAGAAGTTTCTATACAGGCTCTCCACTCTTTCCTTATCCTGCCCCAGAGCCTGTCATTTCTGCAGCTGTAGTGGTTGTAACTGTGAGTGAGCATGTAGTTGTGCGTCAAATCTGTTACTGTTTGTGTGACCCCAGAGGGAGTTCTAGGGTGAATTTCCAGGTGAATAGAGAGAGCCCAAGCTAGCATTTCATGAGACTATGGACTGTTGTACGTTTTTAGTTTAGTATTGCTTCACATTTTAGAATTACACAAAATACTAGAAGATGGGTAAGAACACAGAGGTGCTTCTAGTACTTTATCCAGGTATTAAGCTACTTCCAGATGGCTTGTCCTGCTGCCTGTAATATTCTTGCTTGGTTCTCCTAATAAGTGATCCTGGAGCTTTAAAACATAGCTCCCTCATATCCCTTTTTTAGGCTATGGCAAACTTCATTCTCTATCCCTTTGTTTCAGTGGGTTTTGGGGTTTTTTTGCAAATTTAACTTATTGCTAGTTTTTTCTCACAAATTCTGAAAAGAAAGTAATGTAAATGCCAACTTCATCTGTTTTCTAAGCAAACAGCAGTTACAGCTTGTATTCAAATGAAGTGAGTCTAGGATTTAGGTCACTAGATAGACACTTGCTCTTTGTACATCTAAAGCATTTTTCACAGCTGAGATCGAGTGGTCTTAATTAACCACCAGCAAAGGTATTCTTGAAATTAGTGCCATTATGGAGCCAGAGTTGGCTTTGGGACAGAGCACAGCATTATTGCATGCCTGGGGACAATGCAGGCACAGGGATCTTGGATTTTTGATACTCCTACAACTGGACCACTATGGTGAATTTAAAATTTATTTTTTTTTTTCCCCAAGATGGAAGAAATGTATAAAAAAGCCCATGCTGCTATACGGGATAATCCAGTCCATGAAAAGAAACCCAAGAGAGAAGTCAAGAAAAAGAGGTAAAATTCTCATTCTTTTTAACATCTGTGTGACTTCTCTGTTGGAGCTATCTTCGTTACAGTAAAACAAGTAGTGCAGTTTTGCAGTTGTGTCAGTAGTCGTGTGTTCTAGACCAGATTAAGATACATGCAGTTCTGTATAATTTAGGAGTTAACTTTAGCGGTAGGAATATGAAATTCAAGAGCTCTTAACTATATAAAAAATCCAAGTGAAGAATGCTTGTGGCTTGAATAGCTGGAACAGTGTGTATCTTCAGGTCTCCGTGTTTTCAGTGGGAAAGCTGCTTCTCTTCAGCTGAGAGCTCATTGATTATTTTGTCAGTACTAAACTATTTTGATTTTTCAAGGGTGTGGGAGAAAAGAAATCAAGGCACAGCTGTCTCATTGGGCTTAATAATGTCTATACTTCAGTCACGAGAGTACAGAGTTTACCTCTTGAGAAATTAAGACTGTCCAACCATGCCCTGTTGTAGTGCCTTAACTACAGCCTTAGCTCATTATGAGAAAATAAAGCATGTTACAGAAGTGGGATTATATATTCTTCCATTGCACTCCTAATCACGGTTGTGATGCACTGCACGTTTCTTGACTACTTTTTTGCTTTAGATCAACTGTACACTGTGCTTACATTGCAGATGGAACTGTCCCAAGATGTCCCTCGCCCAGAAGAAAGACCGTGTTGCTCAGAAGAAGGCCAGCTTCCTCAGGGCCCAGGAGCGCAGAACTGAGAGTTAAGACAACTTCCACAGTTTTCTGTGAAGCTTTGGAAAAAGTGGCAATAAATTTATTGAGGAAGCAACTGCGTAAGACCGGTTTATTTATACAGTTTATAAAAACAGAGAATATTTTTTATGATCTAGATATTCTGTACCTGAAGGGTTTTTTTCCTCCCCTTTCAAAGTATTGTGTGAATTGAGTTTTCACAAGGAAGAGATGTGACAGACTTCAAAGACCAAGGCTGCTGCATCAGAATTACTCCTGTAAGAAGGGGAAGGAAACCAATTAGATGAATTTTTGGCATAGCTTGTATCAAGGACTAAGTATAAGAGCTTACTGCTTCTAATTAGAGAAAGATTTAAAATTCTTAAGCTGAATACTTCACATTTTGTAGTTGATAAGAGAATTCACTTTTAAGTTGCAGTGATGGGGATAGGTACAGAGGCCTTGTTAAGGAAACATTCATGAGACTCCCTGGCAGTTACACATCAGAGTCTTTCCTCCTTGACTCCCCACACACTCACACGCAGCCAGCCCATGTTCCCTTCCCATTCACCCCTAGGGTTCCCTTAGCAGAGCCCACAACATCCTGTTCCACAAGGCAGTTCATTCCTGGTGCAGGAGCAACTCGAGATGGTCATTCTGAGGAGCACCCCTGGGCTTTTATACCCTCACACTCCTCACCCTTCCCCCCCCTTGCCAGTCTCTACCTCCTCAGTTTTCTCCTGCCTCCCCTTTCGGTGTCCATCCACCTCACCAGTCACTGGTTTTCATCTCCTTATCCTAAAGGGTGGCTCCCACCCAGAGCCCAATCTGTTTCCTTCTGCAGCTTGCAGGCTGAGCTGCCAGGAAGAGAAGTATTCCCCACCAGCCTTGTCCTGCCCTGGCCCTTTGTCTTCTCCTACCTCTCAGTTTCTGTGTGCCAATAGGTTTCCCACTAGACTTACAGAAATCATTTGCACAGTTTAAACATGAGTCAAGTAGGCTACATGAAGGAATGTTTTGCTCTAAGATACTGGTACTTATGGTGTAAGTACTGCTATTGAAAAAAAAAAGAAGGCCTGTGATTTATTGTAAACAAAGGTGTATTTTTTTTCCAATGAAAGCTTCAACTTAATGCAACAGTAATAAAAATGAAGATTCTGTACAACAAACTGCACTATTAAACATATTCTCCCATTGTTAAAATACCAAATGATGTTGGGTATTTTAAGTAATCTCTGCCCAAATAGCAGTCACTGTCAGATTTTTTCACCAAGAACATGACCACTTTACACTTTTAGTGCATTGCTGGTTACAAATACTTATTAGTTCATAGTTGGAACACATTAGCAAGTTCAAGACAATAATTAGCATGAGCGCAGTATTTCTTAAACTAAAAGGCTGATGTTCACAAAACAATCTTACCCCAAGCTGCATATTATTACATCTGGTATGGAGAAATTACTTTATTGTGGTCCTGTACTTCAGTTTCATCATTCTGGGAATGCATTTGAAACAGGATACCTAGAGCAATTAACCTTTCAAATATGTAAATAAAGCTTGTTCTTCTTACCTCTGCTGCAAATGAATTACGGGGCTAGGATTCAGAAGTCTACAGATGACTGTCATTAAAATCATAAAGATTGAACAATTTCGTACCTAAAGCATTTATAAATTAAACTTTAAACAGACACGCATTGAGCACATATTAAGGTGTTATATGGACATCCAATTCTGCTTAATTATGAATGCAGATGTAAATCTGAAAAATAACAAGGGTGCAGATTAAAGGTGGTAGAGTGGTCATGCTTTGTGGAGTGCCAGGATCAGATGGTGTTTATTTACTCATGGCTTGAGTCTTAACAATGACTCAGAGATGCTACTAGAAAAAAAGAAAAGTAACACACTGCAGCTCACTTAGTAACAGCTAGGAATGAGCTGGAAATTACCTCCTAGGCTCCCATTTGAGCAATATTGCACAATCCTGAACAATCCAGCTTCTGTCTTAAAATTCAGGTCTAGCTCTTGCTTACATACTTCCTGCAGTAGTTAAGAAGATTGAAGTACACAATGTGGAGGGACAGTAAAGAGTGAAGCCCATCCACAACTGTTACCTTGTTTCTCATGTCATACAGCAGATTCCTACACTATGCAAACTTCCTTTTTTAACTGGTAGGACACTTCTGCTATTCAGTATTTTTAAAAATTAACTTCAATTTTCATACTATAGTTTAGTCCACAAGCTCCTTGCTTTTCAGTATTTGCTACAGCTTAATTTGGATTAATGGTTTCCACTGAAGTTTTTGAAACGGATGCTGGCATTGCTGCTAAACCATATAGATGACTTTAAAAAATAATATTCTAAAATTCTTGGCTCCCAAAGGGCTCACCATACAATGACTTAATTAAAAAATGTCAAACTATTTAACATTCAAGATGTAAGCATGAGGTAACAATGTGTAAACAGAATCTGATTTGTCTCATATTACAACCTATCCATTCTAGAATAAAATTCTAATTTTCCACAGTTAAAAAATTATTTAATGTGCAAATTCTGCCATGCCAAGGTATTAGTAAACTTCAATCTCACAGTTCAGTCTATTCATAACAGCAGCTTGGACTTGGACACATTATTTGCAGTAGTGGCAATACTTCATGAAACAATTAGGAGAAAAATCCTCTGCAGGTATTTCACAAGTGAGCAGTGTTTTTCACAGAAATGGAAGATGTTCCCTCAGCTGATGTGGTGGCACAGTGAATACTTTCATCCTGTTCAAGATCTGACAAAGTGCACAGAACAGTCAAGCATGCAGAGTTGTTGTTTCCAAAACAGCACTGACCACCAGAAGTACTTCTGGCCTCTGCCCGATCATTCAGTGGCATGTTCATTCTTCAAGAAGCCCTGTCACAAGTTACTGACTGAAGGGCAAGTCTGAAAGAACCATTAATAAAATCTGAGTAAAGAAATATCTTTTTAAAAAGGTGCAGATTGTTTTTATCAAATGTCTTAGGCCACCTCTAGTGGCAGGCATCAATATTCTCTTCTGCTGGTGGAGAAGCTAAGAATCATTTGTATGAGAAATTTTCTTCCACAGTAAAGTTTTTAAGTTATTGAGTATTAAAGAATGCTCCATTTCCATCTGATTTGCTGTGACTTTAAGGGCAATGCACAAGTACAGTTGTTTCTCTAGTTCTTCATGGATATCAGAAGGAGCACCACGAAGCAGATAGTCTTTAAGGAGCTGACAAGCTTTTGCCAAGTTTGGCTGAATTACTTCAGTGGTACATCTCATTTTGCTTTGGTCACATAGTGTTCTGCAGTCTGTACCATAAATGCAGTCCAAATCTGAGTCGCACTGACGATCTTTAATTATTTCCTTCAAATTCATTTCTGGCACAATTTTTCTCATGTCCATCATTTTCAAATCATATTTATCATTATATCCCAAGTTTTTGGCACTTGTATCACACATAAGAAAGTTTCCATAAGGTCCATGGAAAATATCTTCCACAAATTCTAAAAGCCCTATAGCTATTTTTGCCTTTCTTGGCCATGATGGAGTGAACCACTGGTCCATGCTTCTTCTGAAGCCAGAGGGAATGAGAAGTTCTATAACCCATGGAAGGCTGATTCCATAGAGAGAGGTATATTCAACTCTTTCAGTCACATAGAGATCCCCACAAAAACCCATCAGCTTGGGAGTATGTTCTTTATCCTGCAAGATCACCATTAACAGAAACTCTTCTAGCTGCAGGAGTGCCCATGCAGATTTTGCCTCTGGCAAAGAGACTCTTCCATCTTTGTTTCCATCAGCAAAAGACAGGATGAGATTAACCAGTTCTGAAAGATTGCCTTGTTCACCCAATTTTGCCTAAAAGCAACAAATGAAAAAGATTAAGTATAACTTCATTAACTGCCCCCAATCCATTTGTCATTCTGCCTCCTGTTACTCTCCTTCTATGGATATACGAATAACAGGGTATGTTCTAGTTTTATTGGTTAACAGGACCTGCCATGAGGTGCCTGCAGAGCTTCCTTTTTGTTCTGTTTTCATAGGCACTGAGCATAGAATCCTCTGAAAGTACCACCTTTCTTTGCACTTCAAAATGCAAGCATTCAAATTCAAACATTGTTCTGGATCAGATCAGTCTTTAGAAAAATTGTATCAAGTAGCTTGTTCAATATTCTCTAAGAAAAAGTGTGGAGAATTCAAATGTTTAAATCGGGTTTCGTTTTCAGCTGATTAGACCTTACAAGTGTAGAGAAATCATATTATCAACTATATTTTGGCCAATTATTAAAGGTACCAAGACAAAACTGGGTACAAATTTCATAACTATACTGAAATGCTTAATTTTGTTATTTGATGTAACCACCTTCATTGTTGGACTACAGAGAAAGAAGCCATTGCTGGAATCAGAACTGTTCCATTTTCAGCTGAATGCTCCCACAAAGGCAGATCAACTTTTTCCAAATTTTCCTGAAAACTACCCTAACACACCAGCTGCTCACCATTGTTAGAGATAAAGCTGCTGTAATGCATGACAACTGACATCAGCCTTACATCATATTTTCTATACAAATACTACCAAAATTTATAGACAAGATGAATGCCAGCTTCCATAATTTAAAGAGTAAGGAAAGAACCCTGATAATTAGTTACTTCAAACTTCAAGATAAGCACCTCTGGGAAAAACGATTTTTGTGCTGATTATTTTTCTAACATACTCCTGAACAAGGCTCATACAATAGGGTATTCTCTCCAGCTTCAAGAAAAAAAGCCTTTCTGTTAAAATAGAATAAATAAAAATACACTTACTTTAAAAAGACCATATACCATTTCTTTGAATTTCTCAACAGTGGTTCCTCTGGTTGGTTTATCAAATAGGACTATTTCCTTCCGTGGTTCTGGGTCAGTACCAAAATCAAGTTGAGCAGCTTCTTCCATCTGGCATTTTATAACACTTTGCAGATTTCCCCAGATTCCTAAATACATCTATGCAGAAAAAGAGGGGAAAAGGTATAAAACACTGTAGAAGTCCATCTGAAAACCACCGGTCCTCCAACCACTGCTTCAAGAGTCAAACAGCAACACTGACCCGAAACAGAATCCTCTGTGCAAACGATGAATGTGGCAATTTGAACAATGGCAACTTCAAATACAACCCACTGCTGCAGGTACTTCGGAGACACTACACTGTCAAAATACAGACAGCTTCCCAAACAACAGATTGGCATTGCTGCCACCTTTGCATAGCTTGTTACGAGGCTGCTGCTTCTATTTGTGGTGCAGGATAGCAGAGAAGCAGTATGCTGTACAAAAGTATGCACATTCTGTAAACTGTGGAAGGATTCAGTATATATTATATATGTTTCCAAAATACATATATTATAAAATAAATATATACCCCTCTACATACAGGAATAATATATATTTTTGTATATAGGTGCATATTATCTATATTAATTTGTATTATACTGTGTCTTCTCTGTATAGGTGTGTATATATATATGTGGGTGAGTATTTTTTTATATCTATATACATATATACACATACACACACACGCTCTGCATGTCACAGCAAATAAAGTTTGAAATAATCTGTATTAAACAGATTTGACTTGCTGACACTGAAGTCTACCTGACATTCCAGACAATGATATTTCAGTGGGAAATAATAAAACTAGGTTGGATGAGTAAATCCTTACCTGGTTATTGGGCTTTGTTGACAAACATTTCCCAAAATACAGTGTTTCTTTAGCACAAAGACTACTACATGCTGACCCATCAATAACACCAGTCTTGTATTTATCACACTGAAACACACAGGGAGAAAAATATTTACCAAATTGCCTAAGAAAGGAGGCAACAACTGTATCTCTTTCAACATCCAAGTTTTGAAAGAAAAATCTAAGAAAAAAGTTTAAATAACCCTATGTCAAAATAATGTTAAAAGACACAACTGGTTTTATCTGTAACTGAAATTGTAATCCTATTTCAGCATGATGGAATATGAGAATTTGATTAAATTACATGTGACACTGACTGAATTAGTGAAACACTTCAGAAAGCTGTGCTAAATATACTTACTATTATTTTCCTACAGTCATGTCCTCTGCACAGTTCTGTGTAGGTGGAGTACTGAACATACATAATCCAGCTGCCAATGAACACTACTAACCAAGAGATGAAGAGATACTTTATCCGCACATAGGACAGACGTACCTAGGGCACACAAGGAGAAAATACTGGTTGTAATTCACTGAGCAGCAGTAAACATGATTTACTATTTCATCTTTAAGGAATTTGACTTCCATAGTGAAAAAATAAGCAGACTGCATTATATGGAACAGTTGCTTCCTTCAGTGAGCAAAACTGACAGGGGAGGTCAGTTTGACTTATGTAAGTGGAAGGAAAATTGAGATATAAATAAATAGAACAAAAGGTGTCAGACCCTCACAGGACAAGCCAGACTGCAGGAAACCAATTTGATCAAAATCATAACCTGCCAGAGCTCAATTAAGTGCATTTTTCTCTAAGACCAGTTACCTATGTTCCACTCATGCTAAATCAAATCCAACAGCCCAGGAATTTGGTCAAAAAAATAATCTGTGTTAATGTGTAAATATGCAAGATAGATATACAATGAGCATGGTGGATATCAGGGTCAGGTTCCAGGTGCAGAAGTCTCCCACTCCTTCCCTGAAATGACACCATTTAATTATGCAAATAAAATTCTTCTGTACTAGCCTCACCTTCAGTGGCCTCTCCCACAACAGTATTCCTGTTGTTTCTGTGGCCTTACATCAACAGTTTTCACAGGGGCAGAAGGAAAAACTATTTATAAATTAAGAACTGAGGAAGAGCTAAGTCTCTTGCAAAGTATGAGGGATGTTTTGATCTTTACCTTCTTTTTTTTTTCCTCCTCCTCAGAGTCTGGTGTGCTAATAGGTTGATTTTCATACTCACATCAGGATTAGAAACTAATTAGAAGGTCAGGATCAGCTTAAGCAGCAGGATATAAGGAAAGTGCATGAGAGCAGCTATATTTGGTCAGTACAAGATCCATTTCTATCAGTATCCTGATCTTCAGCAATAGCTATAAAAAGATGCTACCGAAGACTGAGAACATATATTATACATACCAAGTGTGCTCCCAGTTTCCTCTAGAAGAACTTGCTAATCCAGATGTGATATCCTGTATTTAGTAAATCTCAAATCATTTATCTTTCATTTAAAATATTTCATTTTACCCAGATTCCCTTAAAAATCTACATAAGCTTTTAGCATCCACAACAAACTTTGGCAATCAATTCACAGGTCTACTATCCACTACCAAGGTCAGGCACTGGACTTTATTCTGCTGAAGTCTGATTCATATCAACTTTGTTTGAGACGCCCTAGTTCATGTATTGGAAGAGAAGAGTGAACAATTTCTGTCCACTCTGTCCCCATCTGACGTGATTTTGTAGGCCTCTGCAACACATCTCCCTGGGACGTCATCTCTTTTCCAGACTGACAGGTCCTAACTTGACTGTTCATCATAGAGAAATTATTCCATGTGTTTGGAAAAGGTTCCAAGAAAAGCAGTAATGATGAGCAGTTTTGCCATCACATACATACACAGAACTGCAGCAGATGTAAATAAGCAAATTTTTTAAATTAGAAAGTGTAGGAAACAAGAGAAGCAAAAACTTCTGCAGTTGATGGTGGGTTTGATCTGCAGCCCTGGAAGAAGCTTGGGCTGGTGTAATAACAGAGAAATATATAGACCTTTAACAAGAGAATTACAAACCTGTGTCTCTATAGTGATAAGCAAGAACATGTATTGGGTGTTATGGTGAAGGGTTTTAAGTATAACAATGTGATTTTATAGTTTAAGTTAAGAATTTAGATGTTACAATAGAAGTATATGTGTGTACGTGACCTAAAGAATTATTGGTTAAGAGACAGCCACATTGCAGTAAAAAGTACTACAGGTGATAGGTCATAAAGTCAAAACAAAGTTTCGTGTTAATTGCTTACTGGATTAGAAAGTTATAAATTGCCATGTAACCCTGAATCTTGTGACTATTCTGTGTTATGGCGACTTGTTACCAAATCTCACGACCTCTGAGGCTGATGCCTTGTTTGTTATTTTAAGTAATAAATCGTGTATAACCACGATAGTCCCATCTCTTTAATAAGAACTCCGACGGCGCTGAAAAGGGCCGACAGAAGTGCCCGAAATCCAACACAGAAAATTTACAAGAAAGAGTGCAATAATTTATTATTATTTATTAAAACAAGACAATCAACCAGCATGCATTACACCCTTTCTCTTGGAAACAAAAAATCCAGAAAAAGTCAGTTTCAAAAGACCCAAAGGTGATTCCAATTCATAAAGCTGTGGTCCTGCCACATGCCTCAGCTGTGCATTGCTATTCCTTCACACCTTCACAGACACTCACTTGGCAATCTTAAAACTACCTGGTTAAAAAAGCCAGAGAGCTACAATTAACTTTTTATTCCAGTGATTTCTTTTAGAGACCCGTTTTATAATTTTGGGGGTTTTAAAGCTATTTCTAATAACCCTGTTATGTAGCAGAACATGAAGCACAGAAAACTACTGGTAAAATCTGGGGAAGGTCAACACAAATAAAACTGACAGTTTTAGGGAAAGCTCTTTCTTGTGTAAAAACTGCTTGGGAACCAAAGCTTCTGGAGCAACAAACCCTCTTCATTCCTCAGTGTTTCTTGCTGAATCCTTCCACAAACCTTTATAACACACTTTAAACCAAAGTGCTATTTAATGAAATTTTGTATTATTGTGTGCATTTAGTACAACCTCAGAGACCAGCAGTGGCCTGCAGGCCTCAGGACCACTGCAGAATCTTGACCATACTCACAGTACAGATACCGTATATATTGTCCTCCTCCTTAGGCAGAAAGAGAACGTACTTGAGACCAAAAATCCTCCTCAAATGCCATCTGACTACATCATGTATTTGGCAGGAAGTTCCAGAGAAGCTCGATTTATTTTGAGCTCAGCACCGTGCCAATGGAGTCGTGCAGCTTTTGACTTGCAAAAGCCACCCTGCCAGTTCAGAGCATGGACAAACAGCATCCCTCTGCTTACAGACAACCAAGGTTCCACTCTCTGGTTCAAAGGGAATTACTTTTCTAATAAGGACTTCTTCATCATGTTCAGCAAAAGGCCTGAACATTATTTGATTTCTTCCCGTACATTCCCCTACCAAATTTTCATTTTCTCCCCAGAATCGGTCTGTGAGTGTAGACACACTTAGCTCACTTCATCAGGCACATGCACACGCTGTCCTAGTGCAGGGACACGGACTTACTGAGCCTGGTTTGGTCACACAAGTGCTGATGCACCCAGAACACAGAGGAGTCACACCTACTGTGCAGAGCACTAGAACACATCTCTGAGCAAGGAGTCCCAGACAGCGTTTAGGGAGCAACACATAGAGATGGACTCCATTTGAAACTGTGACAAACTGCCAGGAAACTTGTAATAAGAACATTTTTAGGGCAACAAAATGACTGAGAGTTCCAAATTTATCAAAAAAGGGAAGAAAGTACTCAAAACAAGGAAACAGTTTCTTTTTTCATCTCTACTCTTCCATCAAGACTTAAATATGAGCCAGGGAATGCAAGAATGAGGGAAAACACTTGTAATGCTTGATATTACAGATTCAACTTCTTCCATCACTTGTATATTCTGCTAAGTCATGTGCACTGAATAATAATTAGACATTCATCCCCTGAAATAGAACTGGAAAACCACTTCTGGCAAAACTCAAGCCTGGATGCACTCCAAAGCATATGGAGAGTAGTGAATCAACATGCAACATACCTTGACAGATTTTTGGTGAGCGCACTTTTTATTTAAAACACTTTTATGGTTAAAGAGTATGAAAGTGTTTCTTTGTTTAATAGTAGAGAGAGCTTAATTCTGGAAAGTGTAGTAATCTTCTCCAAATCAGAATTGCTCTCTCTATTTGTCTTACATGCTCACAATGGAGATGGACAGATAAAAAAAGTAGGCCAATCATGTTAGAAATTCTGTTATGTTCTCTGTTCAGGTTGATTTTGTCTATCACAGGATGCACTTCAGGTAGGCTGACATGATGTCTGAGAGCATTAGCTCGCACTGTTTTGGATGCCAGGAACAGGACACATTCATATCTCTAAGAGCAGACAGTGCATGCTTATGATTATGCCAGTGTCTTGAATTATTTTGTATCCTGAATAACCAAACGGAGTAAACAGAGCTGAGGCATCTTTTGAAATAAAATAATGACCAAGATGGAAAATGGGACATGTCTCCTTAAAAGGTTAAACAAAACAGAGGGGATTAAAAATCTTAGAGCAAAGAGATTATACAGAAAATTTCTGCTATATAGGGCTTTAAACTTGCTTATTCTTTGGCCCTTCGAAGACAGTCTCTTGTACATTACTGAAGTCCATGAGGCACCTCTGAAGAGTCTGTGAACTTGGTCCAGAGTCTATAAAGGCCAAACTTGCACATTCAAGTGCTCTTTACACGATTGCTGTCACAAGCAATCCTGCTGGTTAGTCCTCAGCCTCACGAAGCAATTGGTAACTACAGCTATCAGAAAGAACTTCAGGGCAACGTCTCTTAAAATTGGGACACTAACCTCTCCTTGTAAAACCAAATCCCAGTGTTAATCATCCAACTGTAAAATCCTATAAATACAATATAATTATTTTGTGGTCTTTAGTGGTGTTTAAAAGTTTGTCAGGTTTCAGAGTATTTCTGTTGTGTTGTTTGCTATTATTACATGATCTGCAGTCTAAGCAATAGCAAAGTTTTGTACTTCAGAGTTACTATTCTTCAGAGTGACAGAACTTTAACATTGACTCAGGGAGTCCCTAACACTAAGTTTTGGGCTGAGCTAAGTTATCTAAGAGTGTGCCCTGCCCCTTTTACATGAGCTGACACATGCCAGAATGTCTTTTTTAGGCTCAGAGATCATCAACTGATTACCTATGGATCGTGCATTCTGCACAAAAGCTAAAGCATGCATAAACCAAGAGAACATTTGCCATAGAATATCTGTTGCAACCCAGCTCATAACATCCTGCTCCTATTAGGGCAGGAAAGCTAGAACAGGTATTAAGTTCTGCCTCACAGAACCTGACATTCTAGCAATTCATTTCACAGCATAGTTTTCAAGAAGTCTGGAACGCCAGCCAGCACAAGCTGAAATTCACTCAGTGATAACCTTCCAGTGTACAAGCATCTTCCCCAGTGTGCTTCTTGAAATGCTGCATAGAAACACTACTCAAGTCTTTCCACCTTGCTCATAGCTCTCAGTGAGTTAAGTCTGCCATTTACTTAGAGAGCATTGGCTTCTTTGGAGACAAATCTCAATAAAGCACTCAGCAATTTGTGTAGTTATATCATGACTACATTTGCCATGTAGCAGTAATGACGTGCAGTGACAAGGAACGCCAATATATTGATAGTTGCTGCCATTCTATGGATGCATCACATACCAACATACATTCACTAACACAGAAAAATATGTTTATGTTCACAAAGCAACTATGAAATCTCCTAAAGCAAGTCCCCAGAATATGCAAAATTGGCTCTTGGTATAAGAAAGCATAAACAGAATTTTTTTTTTTTTTTAAATCTGCAATAGAAACAAACATTTAACTTCTTTGGCTTTTCTAAGAAATAATTTTGCAGTCTTCCTGTTTCTTAGCAGATTTTAAAATAACATATTTTGCTTGGAAGACCTTAAATTAAATTTTGAGAAGAGCAGAGAAGAATGTTATCAGATATCACCACATAATGATAAGAAAGAGACTATCAAGGCAAAGGAGGCAAACAATTTGGAGACTCCTAATTTGACAGGTAGCATATAGATTATGAAACATTTTTATTTGTATTGAAGGCTTTATCCCATGGGAATCCAAATATTATACAAGTGTCTACTTCAGTAAATAGATCTAGACTAATCTTTTTTGGTTTAAAACCCAAGTGATACTGACCCAGATTTGCAGATACATACCATGAAACAAATACTAAAGAGGATAAAATTATATCTGTATGCTTCTCACCAAACATTACACCCCACTCCAGGTACTTCCAAAAAGAGAACAAAATTTCTCCTCATTTGGAAAAGTTCCAGATGAGGGGAAATTCAAACATTCAAGATTTTAAAATGCACCAATATGAAGTTTAATTTTTTTTAATCCAATGATCACTACGCATACCAACAGATGACATACACATAAGCAGCATATATAAGAAAAGTAAACATTAATTATTTCCTCCAACGCAACAAAAGCTCACCTTATTTACAATCTAGTTAAAATACAATCCAACTGATAAAAAGGAAACCCCGTGGATAAACCATCAAGCTACCACAACGTCATAACTGACTAATATTTCACAGCAGAACTTCCTACTACACAATAGCCACAGCACTTCCAACCAAAACAGCCTTACTCTGCTAACTGAAGTAATGGAATCATGTACCTGCATATAGAAATACAACAGTGTGTCTACGAAAGGAAATGCATGGAGCAGCAGAAGAAAAGTGTCCGACATTAATTTTTTTAGAAGACACGAAAAAGGGACATGAGTTGCTCATGCAAGCTGTGGTCCGTGCGCTGACAGGATGGATGCCTGCCGCACCGGCAATAGGTGTAAAGGAGGGACGTGGAGCGCAGCACGGGGGCTCGGGGGCCGCGGCAGTGCCCCGCTGGCAGTGCCGTGAGCCCGGGGAGCCGCGGGCCGCCTGCCGCGTAACAGGTCCTGCGCCGGCCGCTCGGGGCGGGCGCTCCGCGGAGCGCGNCGGAGTGGGGCTTCCTCAGCCAGGCCCCCGGGAAGAGCCGCCTCGCCATGGCAATCACACATCCCCGCAGCGGGCGGCGGTCGGAGGCGGAGCGGTGAGGAGCGCTCCCCCGCCTGCCGCTGACAGCCGCGCCGCCGGCTCCGCTCCGCTCGGCGGGGAAGAGCTGCCTCAGGCACCGAGAGACGGCGGCTGTCAGCGGGCAGAACGAGCAGCTGCCGCCCCAGCTACCGCTCACGCCGCTGCTTGAAGAGGCGAACGCGGCGGCTGTGAGGGAGCGAGGCGGGGCTGAGGGGGCGAGGCGAGCCCCGCCCGCCCCGAGCCTCTGGGGCTGTCCCAGTCCCTTTTCCCGCTCCAGGGCCGCGCGTAGCCGATAGCCACCCCCGAGTTCCCCTCGTGTCTGCCAGAAGGTGCTCGGGGCGCTGTCTAGACACAATTATGGAGAAATCAGTTAATAAATAACGCGTGTCGTTGATTGCGAACAGGCTCCTGTCGTTTACTGGGTAGGGTATTAAAAACAGCTGCAGGCTGGTTACAGTCTTAAAAAAACCCCCAACAATCAAAAAAACCCCCACAAAACCCCAAAAAGGAGTAGTTCCTCCAAAATAAGGAAGGAGCGTTTACCTGGACCCATACGAACACAGATGAGCAAATTCTTTACTGTGAGGTTGGTGAGAACAACCTGAACAGGTTGCCCAGAGAAACTGTGGATGCCCCAGTTCAAGGCCAGGTTGGACAAGGCTTCGAGGAACTTGGTCTAGCGGGAGTTGTCCCTACCCATGGCAGGACGGGTGGAACAAGGTGATCTTTAAGGCCCCTTCTAAACCCAGCCATTCTATGATTCTACATCAGTGCCATAAAGTAGGGAAAAGTTATTGATTTCTTCTTCACCAGAGGATCTCTCAGCCCTTCATGCGCTGTGGGAAGCCTCAGTCCAACTGAAATTTGTGAGAACACTGTTAAGTTCAAGTAAAAGCACCCTTTCTTATGCAAGTTTTGATTTTTGTCCAGCCTTCTTGTGTTTATGACTTGATTGTGACTTCTTTTAAAGCAGTATGTTAGCAGCGTCAGAGACAGAAGCTGGGAGTCTCCAGCCCTGAAGCTTTTTGACTATGAGACTTTAGGCACAAAGATTATGTCACACTGTTGGGATAAAAATGAGATGAACATAGCATGCTATGGCTTTGGGTGTTCAGTGCGCTTACCAAAGAAGGCTGCTTTGATGAGATGGGTCACAAAATACGACTATAAGGATAAGCTGCCACTTTTTGGCAGGGCTTCCTCTTAGGAAAGATGTGTACATGGAAACCAAATGTTAGGAGCTCACAAAGGATTAAAACTGCAGAATTTAGAGATCTGTGCTTTAAGATTCAAGAACAGTCTGTGACTGTTTTTTGAATAATATAATCACTGCCAGAGTCACTCTGAAGTATAAATCTGAAAATTAATTAGTAAGATTTGGCACTCCTGTAAAAGCAATCCTGGCTTTAAAAACAGCCAGCGACTCTTGCAGGGTTTTCTTCTCCTCCTATTCAGCAGGCCCAGATGGCTGCGCTTTCTGCATCATCTCCTTCTACAGTTCAGTGGTTTGCACAAGTTTAGCTGGGTTATGGGCATGCAACAGAACAGCAACACAAGAGGAGGCCACAGAGCAAACATTTTAACATTTTGCTGAATAATCTCAAGCCCTTACTTCATCCAGTGCTCTATGCCAACCCTTGGAATGACAGACTGGGGGTAATTGTGAAATGTCGGTGTCCCATATGGCTGGCAAGGATCTAAATGTTTCATTCCTGTTACATCTAGATCCAAACAGTTTCTGGCATATGTTCATTAGGGGATATATTTTTCACTTTGTACATGAGATCTTCATCATCTGTGAGAGCAGGTGCTTTATTCCAGCACTGAAATGTTTAGTTATTCTTCCAGTACTCTTTGTACTCAGGCTTTGCTAAATGCTAAAAAATAAGGCTGTTTCAGCCTTTTTCAGTTACCTGTTAAATTCCCAGTTAAGCCTCAGTAGGGGCAACTCTCGTGAAAAGCTAGGCCACATAAGCCAGAACAGTAACAGAAATCATGTAACATGCACTGACTTGGTATTCACAGGCTGTGAATACCACTGCAAACCCAAAGGAATATTCTAAAGACTGGGGGGCAGATGCAGAAAAGCCCCACAGGTAGAATATAAGTCATACTGATGTATTATTGACTGTACAGCCTTTCCAATCACACGTTTCCATTCTGCAGTTCACACATTATCCATTTTTGTAGGCCCATGCCAAAACTTTGGTATATCTTAATGTCCAAGCAGTAGAAGTTATGCTGATTTATTGCTACCTATTAATTCTTAAGTTTCCTATCCAGCTATAAAAATACTAAATGTTGTTATTCTAGTGATGCAGGGTTTTTGTATAAGATAGAAATCAGCTGCTAGTTGTACAGTGCAGTGTTTGTCACTCACAATGTCAAAAGGTAAATGTGGTTTTATGACACCTTCTTACATTCATTTGCAGTTCCATCACAATTTGGAACTTATTACACATTAAGCATGACACAGAAAAAACAGAAAATGGTTGCAAAGGCTGAAGCATCCATGAATTCTGGACATATAAGGAATGAAAATATGAGACAAATGAAAATACTGAAAAACTACAGAGAAGAATCTGAATTCTTCAAGACAGTGTAATGTGCACCTTTAAAATATAATAAATAATTTTATCTAATTTCTTTTGAAGGCAATTCTCTGTTACTTGAGCAAGTAATACAGGTTTTAACATTAAATGAAAGCTAAATATTAACTTACTGCAGTGGTGTTGGACTTGCTTCTTTCAGTTATTTGAAGCAGCTGCACCCACATACTGATTTAACTCAAATGCTGTTGTAATTTCCATGGGAAATCCTCAGGGTTCACCCACTCTCCCCACCACCATATTATATGCAGGGAGCCTCTGGCTAATGTTACAATCAAAAGACTTTGAATGTTAATAATCACAAGACTTCTCTTTCTCACAGCAGCTTTACCAACTTCCAGTCTGCCTAGCATGGCTTCCTAGATTAATGCTCTTTTTCTTTGGGTATGCCTAAGAAATATTCTATGATCCTGAGCAGCTACCACAGTCTTAAAGTATTACAGCACCAATAGAATGTAATGCCCCAGCATTTGCTGTTGCCCAGGTTTGTAGTTACATTTAATACGTGTATTTACACAATATATAACATGGCAGTGATTTAAAATAAAATTACCCGCAGTTCCTAAAATAAAGTCTAGAAAAATTTAGAGGTTTCTCTCTTTTCATGTTACTCAGCTATCTGCTTGCTCAGATATCTGTCTAGGAGTCTGTTTGTTATACTGACTCTACTTTCTTAGGCCTGTCTTTGTGGATGAGAATGAAGATCTGGGGACTCATCCTACCTTTAGATCTAAACTTTCCCTCATGTTCCCTTCAGAAAGAGATACCGTTTCCTTCCTCTCTGCAAATTTCTGTGAACTCTAACTTAATCAGTGTGTTTATTTTAAGTTTATCCTAATAGATTATTTCCTATCATTTCCTATTCAGATTCTTATGAATGCTAATGCCTCTATTGCATGGGTAGGTGGAGCCATCTCTTAGCCACAAAGCAGACACAGCCTGTTAAGAGTTCCCTTGTGGCTTAACGTGGTATAAACAAATCATTAATCTATTTGAGGAAACAGACTCTTCCAGCCAACAGGTTTCATTTCTAAGGCTCTATTTACATGGTCACTTTAATCTCACATAAATCCATCCTGCTGCTGAAGCAGATGGTGTCTTCTCTTGCTGTTGGTGCCTACCTTCTCCCTTGGGTTGGCACAAACATTTCTGTTGTTGTATAAAGAACTAGATCAATGATCTGAACTAAAAACTAATCTTGATTCTTTTTTCCTCTGAGATAGGTTAGAGGCAGTTCCTCCAATTCCTTTTATCAGTGGCTTGAACTTACACTAGAGCAAAACAGCTGTTTGTAACCACTGAAACCTTCACCTTATTTAAACACATATCCTTGTAAAAGATCATGTTTTAATACAGCCAGATAAATTATATAAATGTATGTGACTCATTTGTAGCTCTTGACTGAGATCAGATACAATTACTATTATTAAACATTCAGAGATACTGATTAATTTGACATACAAGTCTTTGCTTTGAGAGACACGTTTACTCTTTTATTCTGGCATCTTTTAAAAAATTCAAAACGTACTAAAAAACATTACAGTAAATAGATCTTAATAACATAACTTATCTAGAGTAAACAGGTCTTCAAAAATCCAGAATAGAAAGCTTTACAAGTTCCAATCCTGTATACATTAGAGGACTAAGAAAACTCTAGAAATATTGTGCTCAGAAGAAAAGATTCAAAGACGGTCACTTGTAAGCAAATGCTAAACAACAGTTCACGTTTTTGTTCATACTATTTCAAAGTCTACAAAGACAACTCAGTTCAGATTCAATCAACCAATAAAATTAAGTTTCCTTTGTACATATTTGTGCTTTCAAGTCTACTTCCTCTATTAATTGCTAGAGTTATGAGGTTCAAGAATTTTACTCAGGATTAATTGAGGTTATATGTTAAAATGCATAGTCAGAGCACACTTGATAGCATTAATTTATTTCTAGTTTGGAAAGCCTTTTATCATTTTCAGATAACTTACTTTTGTGTAATGATTTTTAAAATGTACCCAGCTTTCAACATGGTTATTTTACTTAATTATCCCAGCTGTTTCCTTCTTTGAATTAGAGGCAAAATGAAGTTATAATCCACTCTGAACTTCTGTTCACACTACTTGAAGTAAAAGACTTCTTTGTTCTGTTATTTTATGCTTGCGGTAGTAATCTGTTAAAAACCACAAACCTTTATATAATAGAAATGTCAGTCTCAATTCCTATTTATGGACTTGACCATAGGCAGTCCAGTTGGCATTTTCTTCATGCCCTACTCCCATTTCCCAAAATTTCTTCCCCTGAATTAACACTTCCATGTTCCTGCTTCCTGTATAAGGTAGCTCAGAGAGCTAGGAAACATCCATGTTCTAGCCCACACTCTTTAAAAAATCTCTTGTAAGTAGTGGATTCCAGTAGTGAAGCTACTACATACTGATACAAGAGGGCCAAGATAAGAAGGAGATGGCAGCAGAATTCAATTCAGAAAGAAGATGCTGATTTTTAACTCCTGAGGAAGTACAGTATTGGAAAAGGTCACCTAGCAGGGTAGTACCTTTTTCAACACGTGCTGCACTTCATTGAGAGCTCTGACTGAAGCACAAAGAAGAAAACAGCTGCAATGGTTTAATGCATTGCTACCCCCAGCTCTCCTGCCATCCCCTCTGCCCGAGGACATTTCCACAACAGAACTCTTTCAGTTCACCGTCGAGCACATTTGCTTTAATTGCAGTTCACACTAAAATGCTAGACTATGAACCTCAGCTAGTGAGGTACAGCTCTGCCCTGCCTTCTGCCACCTATGGCATAGAGGAGAAAAATGGGCAGAAGAGCAACTACAGACAGCAGAGCTGCTGTGGGAAGCCCTTTCCTCGCTCATCCTCTACTACTTACACCTACTCCCATGCTGTTCTCTCACTTCTGCCATGCAGCTCTTTGTGTAGCTGAATGGTGAACTGTCTGCTGAACTCAAATTAAAAATAACACAGAAAAAGAAAAAAGCCACATCAGTTCTCCATTTTGATTCTGCATGCCACTGCAGACTGCCATATTCAGAAATGCAGGAATAGCTTGACATTTGGAAGAAGTGGCAGAAACAGGAACTACTTAAAATGGGATATGATGAAAAGTACTTCAAGTCTGCCCTAAAACTGATGTCTCCTTATAATATATACTCCACCCCAGCGATTTGTTGGGCAGAATGAATGAAACATTGTGTTATGTAGGAATTTGAACTGAACTAATCATTGTGCCCGGCCTTAAATCATACACAAGTAAATCTCCAGTTCACAGGCTTTAATGAAGCCGGAAATCTGGTCCCATAAGCAAGAATTAGTCCAGTGTAGTGGCATGCTTTATCAAACAGTCTTCATGATATTGATAAAAATTAATCAAAACACAACACTTCGTCTTTCTTTTTTCGGCTACATTCAAAACCTCTATACATGAAATCCAGAAATCTTGAACTGAATTGTTAGAGGATTATGGCAGCTCCCTCAAAAAAGCAGTAATGATTAGAAGTCTCTAGAAAAGAAATATTTCCTTTTAGGAAACCTCTAATTGTAAGGTTTATCAATTTTTTAAAGTCTAAATATTTTTTAATGTATTTTTGATATTAGTTTATTGAAGTTGGTAATTTTGAGGTAATTTGTAATACATGAACTTTCTCAAAAAGCTTATCCTTATGAAGAAAGCATCTATATTACTAAAATTCCAAGCTCTTAATAAATATATGTACAGTTAATCTACTTATGGATTTATCATTAGGTTTTTTTCTAGATAAAACGGTTTTCACTTCCCTTTAAATAAACAAAACAACAAACAGACAGTCAAGCACATTCCCGGCACAGAGCAGATGCCTTTTTTGATCCCTAGAGTAGGCAATATATTGATTGTGTATTAATTAATTCCTGTAGCCTACTTCATGGAAAGTGCTGTGGGACTGTTGATCGAAAATGCCAGTAGGCATTAGGTATTAATTGAACAATTTTAAATTTGTCAACATCTAAATTTTTACAGTACACAGCAGGAATTCCCACTGTAAATATAATTGCTAGAATAAAGTAAAACTATTTTATTCTTAGACTGATTTTTTAGAAGGAAAAATGCTGTTTTAAGCAAAGTAGGGAACTGCATTCACACACAAATTTTCTTACATTATTAAAAATACCCAGGCAGAATAAATTCAGTAGTCTAAAATATATTCTTTGGGTTCATTTCTGTGTAATAGCACATATTTCTGAACAACAGATTTTTTTTATCCATCTATACAACAGAACAAAAGAATGACAACACAATAAATACCAGGTGACAGCATTTCTGAAGGCATTTTTTTCCCCTAAATGAATGACAAAAGGCAATATGGAGCAGTAACAGTTTAAAATGCTATAAAATAAAATTTAAAAATAACCAAGCTTATGCTAATATAATATGTGCTATTATTTTTAGCTATATGCTCCATTTAATTTCGAGGTAAGTATCACTGCAGTCACAGATTGACTATACCACACCAATATGCTAAAAAAAATATCTTGTCAAATCAGGCTTACACCCAGTTCCTGCAAGGCTCTACAAGTCTGGTGTTGCAGTTCTCACTGACCAGTTCTGTTATATGCTTTTACAGCAACACTGAAGTCATAACAGAAGGAGTTTTGTCCTGCCCCCTCCCAGCTCATTTTATTTCAGTATCACAGACATGCCATTCCACCCCCCCACCCATCAATATTATTGAATTGTTTTTAATTAGAGGTTATTTTTAACCTGGATTATTTCTATTACGAAAGTTGCAGCACAGTTGAACAAAGTTTTTGCCTGCACTAAGGGTGTGTGGAGAGCACCCAAGAAGCAGGTTGTGGTCAGAACTGACTAAATCAGCCCAACTGCTAAAGAAAATGCATCACGGAACTGCAACTAAAGTAGCTTTGTTATTTGACAATATGGTATTTGTAAGAACATAGGCCTTAAAGACGTATTTTAAGATTGCTCAGTATGAATCTACATCAGAAATCCTGCCATCTGATTCCTTGTCCTTTGTTTAAAAGAAACCAAAGCTGCATTTTATATACAATCAAGGGTATTAAAAATTGCTGTAATGTCTAAACATATAAAGAATAAACTATTGCAGTTCATTAAATCTTTTATTATCTCAGAGGAAACACACTGAACACACATCTTTTGTGCTAAACTGAATATATTCAGTGTCATTATGGGGAAGAGTGCAACTTGTGCATGCCGTGAATTCTCATTGTACGTAGGTTCAGAGCCCTCTTTCCAAACGCAGTGTTCCAATGACACCACCATCCCTCTCAGGCAGAAGCTGTAGCAGGTAAAGCATTTTCTTTTGATCAAGCAGGCAGTCAGACCCTTTCTAGATCTTTTATATTACAATGTAGCTGACCAAAAGGAAACAATTCACAAATCCACATTTCTAACCCACAACACCAATTTCGGTTTGGGATTTGGGAGTATATCTGAAAAAAAAAGTAGTGGGTGAGGTAAACTGAACAGTTCTCTGAAGACACAGAGGGTCTTTGTTAGACTTTTACACCTCTAAGAAAGGTTAAGTGGTAGCTGGTCAATGCAGTCATTGTAGTGTACACAAATAGTGTGATTTCTATGAAAATATTTCAAATTACTACAGATACTTATTTTCTGTTTTTGTCTAGATATGTATTAAATAATTTGTTATAGTTTTGGCTGACCTTGATGTGAGATTTGCAGAGTTTTTAATCAACTTATTTTGTGACTTCCTCTTTATACAAAAACAAACAGACTCATTGTGTATTGGCATCCCAGTTTTTACCTGTTTTATCCAAGCTTCTTGTTCTCATCGTGCAACTGTCCACATAACCCTTCTGCACAGTATTGTTTCAACCTGGACTCATTTACATAATGAGGATATAGGTTTATGTCTAGTTTTACTTCCAGTCAAACTCTAACCACAAATATAGTTTCCCACCAGGAATCAGTGGTTACAGTTTGTTTTAATTTAAAACCAGAACAGAGTGGTAACTATACCACTTTTCCATCTCTTTTTTTTCCCCATCTCTCTTTCCAGCCATCATGTGAGATTCGAAGTACATTCTAAACAAAAGAAAATGATATATTCAATAAATTTGCTGTTTCTGTTAAAGAAAATGTTTTTAAATAAGACCTGGATTTTCAGGTCTAGCAAGTAAGGGTGCCCTTTTCACCACAGGCTATCCGTTGGTAATTAAATCACACCAGTAATCTGATACAGCATTAGATCTTTAGTAGCATGATAGCACTGTCACAGGCATTTTACTTCCTAGAACCTGCAGTAAATTAAAAAGTCCTTGGAGGCCATCACTACTTGACCTCTTGGTCTGCTGAATTCCAGGCAAGGCAAAAAAAATCAGTTCTACTTTTAGCAATCTCCTTCACATTAGTGCAGTGTCTTCTCAATGCTTGCCTGCATTTACTCCTATCCTTGGCAAGTACAGCTCTAGAATTGATCCTACCTGAGAAATTTGACACAGCTAAGTTCCTGGAAGAGGCAAGCTGACAACAGTCTGTTGTAATTTGAAAGAGAATTCACCGATAGCAAACTGACTTCTGACTTAGATAATCCTCACACATGCTTATTAGGCTTTCCCTTTTGTGCACTCTCTTCTTTCTTTCTTTTATCTCAGCTTTTTAGGGTGTTTTCATACTGACAAGCCCTTTGAATGTGGTCTTTCTTATCCTGAAGTTGTCTTCCCATCTGCTTATGGCAGGTCTGGGTATTCTGTTTGCATTCCATCAGTACCCCTGTATGGCCATCGGTGCTGCCGAGTGAGGAAAGCACGTGGTCCTCGACCCCAGTCAGGCTGAGCCCATCGCATGACACCTCTCAGGAGCAGTGAATTCACAGGGCCAGTGTGCCCACTTGGCAGTCCTGCTTGGCAAACTTCTGCTTTCCTGCCTCAAGAAGCAGCTTGTTTGTCCCGTAATCAGAAATACTTCAATTGTTCACTTCATAAGCAGCCCACGACCACAGAACATGCATTTGGACATCTGAAAGAGATGGCAGCCCAAGGGATCAAACTGAAGGTCAGCTTATGTTTCCCTTTTGGCTTGTTGTAGGTGTTTCATTCTGTAACTTAAACATAGGAGGAAAAAAGCCTTTTCTCTCTGCATTTCCATTTTGATATGAATATTTGTATCACCTCTTCTGCTACCTCATTCTGTATCCCCTCTTCAATATGTACATGGTCTCAGCTCCTAGACCCATGAAGTTACTGCAAGCTGACCTGTCTGCCAACAAACCTATTTTTACACATGCATTTATGTGGTTTATATACATCTATGCATGAATGTCTTTCAGCAGGAGCAGTTCACTGAGCTGCCACCTCTGCTTGGTTCCCAGCACAGGGGACAGCCAGCATGTCCCTGAGAAGAAGTGAGCGCAACCTTAGATGGCAGCAGCTGTTGGACAAGCGTGGCTGGGTCAGGTAACTGAACCCTCAGCTGCAACTGCAGAGAAGAGACGGATTTAAAGCCCCTTGCTGGTGTTCTGCTCCCCACCCCCTTCTTCAGCCCAGGCCTCCCCTGCCTTTGTGAGGAGTAGGCTCAGGGGACTGAACCAGCAGAAAATATTTTAACCACTGCTGGGGGTTAGTTTATACTACTGAGGGTACGGAGCAGGTCAGAGGAGCACCCACGTGGGCTCGGTGGGAGCCATGGCAGCACGCTGGGAGGGAAGCAGCAGGACTGCCAGCTCTTCATGTGTTGCTTTGTAAAATTCACATTTCCACCTCACTGCAAAAGCTGGCAGAGGAGACGACTGGATATTTAACTAATGTTTATAGACTCATCATAAAAGAACGTAGCACGAGGGAAAAAAAAAAAGGAAAACCTGTCTGTCACAGCAGCCCCAAATTTTAGGGATAGAGTCAGGACTGTGTAGATATGGATGTGCCTCAGGACTGGTGTGAAACAAGCCAAAACAGAAAATGAGTGACTGAAGTAATAAGAATTTATTTTGACCTTGTTTCCATATACTTTGTTTTTAGCTGAATGCAGATAAGCAATGCTGTGTTAGAACAAAATCTGGGCTTTCAGGCTGAGAGAACACGACATCAGTGTGGAATGATCAAAATATGTGTGTGACAATAGCTATTACATTTGGATTATCTGAAACAATGATACTGAGACTGCACCTTTAAACAAGCATATCAAAGTTAACAAGTGTAACAGCATCATCATTTCATAAGCGGTGCAAGAATGAAGCATGCAACTGATGACTCGGCTGGTGTGTCAGCCTGGGACCACTTAGGGCTCTTTCTGTGCAGTCCCCTTGGGCTGGCAGCAGAAGGGACTACTGCCGTATCTTCAGCCCCCACAGCTGAATTTTCTGGGCTGCAAACAGCTCTTCAGCCCCTGCTAAGTGTTAGCAGGGTCCTGTCATGCTGCACTGTTCAAAAGTATTTTGTCTCCATAAATAAAGACATGTTATCAGGTAGAAAAAAAAATAGAAAAGAAAATAAGAGAAGTGAGGGATTTTCCATCTGAGTGGGACTTGGCAGACCGGCTGAAAGCTTGTTTGAAGGCCCATACTGCATTCCAGGTGGTGGGAGAGCAGAAGGAATGCTGTACTAATTCTCCCTCCAGCCAGACTGATGTCCAGAACAGATTTTTCATCGCAGATGAAATGGCAATATTATGCCATGTAACTGTGTCCTGAGGGGCCGTTAAACATTTTTTAACTTCAGTTTAGAGTTAAGAGGTAAGTCTGGTCTGTACTGCTACAAAATTTAACCACAAAAGAGCTGGAAATTCTGCTCTAGCAGACATTTTTACAGTCCACAACGGAGCACAGATGCTGACAGACAAAACCTTACTGTAAAACGGTATGACACTCCAGTCCTCAAGAAGTTATGATACAGTCCATCAGAATGTAAAATATTTGAGACTGCAATTACTTTTGCAAATCTGCAGAGCAGAGCTGAAGTGAAAGAATAAAATGCTTGCTTAGGCTTTAACTCTGAAATGCTGACTCTGCATTTTAACTTTAGTCACTAGCTAGAGCTTCAGTGACTGCTTTCAAATCTGTGCTTAGAGAGGAGGGGAAGGAATGCATCATACTGGTGCATGACCGAATTCTAAGGGAGTTTGAGAACCGGAATCTCTTTCTGATCCAAGCAATTAACCAAAATTTCAAGCCTTGGCAGCTGTTTGTTTTCTGAAAGGAGGCAATTATATGACCACAGCAGCAGAATGACAGTGCAGGCAGAGAGCAGAGAATTTAACCTCTCTTAAATTCCACCTCTGAATAATGAGCTCAGATTTTTATGAACCGGTCTCAAAAGAAAAAGGAGAAAAAGATTACTTAGGACCATGCTTGCATACCATCACAAAATTCCCACTAGCTGGAATAGTAATAAGTTGCAGTTCTCTCATAGCTATTTTGTGGAGCTAAAATACTGCTACATTTCCTCATAACTCTTCAATACAGAAAAAACAGTATTAGCAGTAAAAACACAGTAACTCATACATAAGCATCCTCAGCATGGCCAAACCTAGTCAAACACTTATTTTTTTCTCCTTCAGACTCACTCACTGTCTTCAGGTACAAAAATTGTTAGTATAACTAAGATAGATGTGAGACATAATCTCTTGCAATAAAAGCCTGTCCTGCTCTTAACTAGCATCCTCAAAGATGCTATAAATAATGTGGAAACACTGTGTCTCAAGCTCTCAAGATGCTCGTCCTTGAGCATCTGAGTCTACAACAAGTTGTTTTTTTTCTGCACTGTTACACAAATGAGAACTGAGGGATTGATTCTTGTTCAGCCACTTCCAGCAAACAGAGAGAATTCTGCTGTGGTGGGGTATGAACTACAAAATAGGAATAACTAAGGGCTTATAGCAGAATGATGTGAACATTTAATAGCTGGTAACTGCCTTGAATTATGAACTGTAGAGCACTTGAGGAACTATCTATCCACCTACCAAAGATCACTCAGTCATACAAAATCTTGGCTCATGTTTTATAATGAATTTCAGTAAGGTTACACATCTCGAATAAAATTTTAAGTGAATGAAGCATTAAGGGCTTTTTAAGCATTAGCTTGTTTAACATTTTTTCAAGCATCTGAAGCGTCTGCTATTAGATGCAGAGCTATCAGGCAGAGTTGGTTATTTTGGTTTTTTTTTAAAGTGTCTTGGGTGCTTTGAGTAATAGTGACAGGGAAAGATTTAAAGAACAATTAGAACATTGCTAAATGTTTATTTTTAGAAGGTAAACAACCCTCTAATGATTTTCAAGTCTAAATGTAGCTTAGCTAAAGACTAATATAGATTGTGATACAAACAGATCATATACTAACCCACACAGTAATTGCTGTTTAATACATGTATTGCAGAGGGGCTTTAGAGACTTAAGAATAAAAAATAGGACAGCAATTCTCATAATATTTTATCTTCAAAAGTTAGCAGAGTTTTAAATATTAAGGAGTTAAAAATAAAAAAATAATTACTTAAGATTAGTGAGGCAAATATGTTGTTTTTCTATACATTGAATTTAACAGAAAAAACCAGTATTTGACTGGCTAAATTGGGTCAACAGTGATAGTGAACACATTTAAGAGGGTATTTATAGTTTAAGATTTATCTGGCAAGATCATGACATTCACAAGAAGATGATGGAGTACAGGACAGCTTTTTTCAGGATTTCCTGATTCTTGCGAAGGTAAAAAAGGTAGAAATGGCAAAGGGGTTGTACTAGAAAAAACATGGTTTTGTGTGAAGACCAATGTCAAGGTACCTTACCACCAGTAATATTAGTTTACTTTCCTCTCTCTTTTTGTTATGTGAGGATGGAAAATTATTAATATTCTTGTCTACCTATAAAAATATTAAAGATGTCTATTTTTAAATGTTTCCTGTGCTATTTTTATATCTTTAGCATAGAGAGAATAATTACTACAATTGTTAGCTAGCTGTAACACAATTAATACAAAATTATTTGTCTTATCACTTCCCTATTTTTTAAATTTTGGAATTGAAGAGTCTTTTCTGAGTTGAGCCCTAATAAATGCAGCATATGTGCGTTGTCTTACTAATTATTATGTTCATGTAAAAATGGATGTACCATATTTATCTTGATTTAAGATAGGAAGATCCCAGATGAGCTTCCTTGCTCTTTCTGTGCTCATACAATGCAGAGAAAGTGTCCTGGGATCTAATTTTCCCTCCTTGCTGAATTGTGGTCATGACAACCATCTGTACAAGGATAAGCTTTACAGTATTGTCTTGTTCAAGGGTATCATTTTGATGTTATGTTGTGTGATACAATAAGGTAATGGGAAATAATACTGTGCAGCAGTTGGTGCTCTCATCTACATACACTGCTGACTTACATTTTTGGGTTTTGTGTTTTGGTTTTCTTGTTTAATATTTATGTGGACATCGGAGCAATGAAAGTATAAAAAATAACACTAACTTGCAAAAAATACATTAACATTTCAGAGAAGGGCTACGGGAAATGCCATTGTTCTGACTCTTCAAATTTATCCATCTCTACTGGGTACCAGGGAATTTACATGTTGAATATGAAATTTAGTTTTTGTCTGCTGTACCAGCAAGGCAAGACACAATTTTTAAAATCCAGCCCTTTGCTTTTGTATGTCTTTATGGCAAGAGATTGCCTAACAGTATATGGACAAATATAAACAGAGGTAAAGAGTGCTAGGTTGTTATTATTTAGCTTCTTTCTGAAACACAGCTATTTATAAGATGATGTGGAATAAAGCTGAACATATCTATTATTTAGCAGAATATGATAGATAATAAAAGACTATTTTTTTTCTCCAAAATTTCTACACAAGACAGCCCTTACTGACATTGCAGGTAAAGTAACTTAATTCGACTTTGATCACTCTGTGCCTCAAAGTACAGATATAATATATCTAGAATTGAAAACACACCAGGAGAGATTGCTTAAGCTGTATTTTCAAATACTTTTGAGATATTAGCAGAAGACGAAAAATCAAGAAAATTCCTTCTAAAGGCATGACATGCAGTCTTGCCTAATATTAACAGAAGAAATAAGTGGTTGTTTTGCTGCTAGCACTGAATAGAAAACAAGGATTCTAACTTGCTCCAAATCAGATTAAACATGCACATCTCATAGTATAGTAATGGGAATGCTAGGAAGAGTTGTTTAAACATTCTGAATTGCTAAAACCAGCAATTTCTACTATTGCTGTTGATTTTTTAGCCCCACTATGTCAGTCATTAACAAAGATCCTCCTGCAAATATAGGTTTGCCAATTTGAGCATTTTAAATTGAAAACCATTTGTAAAGGAGCATTTGCACAATACCAGTAAGATTTCCAACCCCATAATAATCTGGTCAGGCTGTGCAGAGGAATAATGAATGTTACTCTTTCTGTGCAAATTTCTTGTCCTGGAATACAAATTACTGAACTTAAGTCACGTGTGTCTATGTACCCCTCAGCCATTTGATTTACCTGATCTAGCAGATGGATCGGACGGGGAGCAGTCACACAGCTTCTGCTCTGGAAAGGGCTTCCTGTCAGATGGAAATTCAGTGACTTGCTAAAGTGATCAAAAAGGATGTTATAGTATGAGTTACTAAATTATGTTTGTGGGGGATGAGGTGTCTACGTGGGAGGCATAGAGCTTGGAATCTTTCTAGCTACCAGTAATAGTTGAGTTTAAAGGAAACAGAGTTTAATTTTTTTTGTGTGTGTGTGTGTTTGGCTATGAGCTCATATTGTTCTTCTTGGATATCACAGGAGAATTACATGGAATCTAGGTTGTGGTAAAATACCCACAGTCTGTTTTTAGTAATAAGGCTAATGGTAACAAGCTTTGGGGGTACATTCTGGCCTAAGTAATGCAATCCATGTAATAGCGAACGAATCAATTCATCAGATCCCAATCATTCTTATATAATGGAGGGATTCCTAGTTTGTTTTTGTGCTGTCCTCACATAATGCTGTTCCAGCAGCAGCTCCTAGCTTTGTCACAAGTGGTGCTTTATGGGTAGGACGGGGCCATGCAGCTCTGCAGTTCTGCGATGAAGTTCTGCAAACTCCTGCTGGAAACAATATTTTAAGGCCAAGGAGCATAGAGATGGCATGTGTCTTGCTCGTCAGAAGATTTTGTGTTGAGTTTGTGGGAGTTTTGCAGCTGGTGGTGAAACAAATAATTTACATTACAGGTGAGTGATTCTACTTTGACAAATTTTGATTAAATTAATTTTAAAGACAGAGCAGGACAACAGGCTGGTAAGACCTTCCAAGTATGACACTAAAAAGGACCATGGTGATTTAAAAACAAGAATTTGTATGTGGATATACTTCAAATTGAGTGTAATTTTTTTTTCTCCTGCTGGTGACCCTTTGCCTTTAGCACCAGCAGTATCTGACTGGTACATGAAAATCTGTGAAGAGCAATCAGGGCCCTTTGTGTTGTCCAAGCCTGTTTTTAGCAGACCATCATGACTCCTGAACAGTGTCTAGTTAGTGCATCCAAGGGAGAACTATCCCCTCAAACTTGTACGTAAAACAACTCAGAACAAGGGATTATAAATACCGCTTTATTGTGATGTAACTGGGAATTAGCCAGACTAAGCTGTACTCCAGTGCTCTGCTCTCCCTCCCTGTGCCCCTTTCCAGGGATGGCAAACATCCAGCAGCTTAGTTTCAGTGGCTTACCCCAAGAGGGAAGATGGCTTTGAGAACTTGGGCAGTTAGAGCAGGATTGATTGGAATCCTAAATTCACCATCCAGTCTTCTGAGTTCAGCCGTTCCTGACACTGACACCGGTGGGCGAGATCTCATCCAGGGAGCGCTTGCATTCCAGTGTCGCACAGGGCTGAGATGCACACAGCAAAGGCCCTTACACACTTAGGACAAGCTTTATAGCGTTTATTACCACGGTATTGGGCAATTGCCGTGCTTAACCATGGGGACCATAGAGACTGGCCCAGTACTGGAGTCTGAACAGCTGCAAAACACAATGACGGAAAACAAAAAGCTATTTCTGGAATCAGAGAATTGTTAGCGTTGGAAAGGACCGCTGAGAAACCATCTAGTCCAACCCCACTGCCAAGGCAGGGTCACAGAGCAGGTAACACAGAAATGCGTCCAGGTGGGTTTTAAATGAATGCAGAGGGAGACTCCATGACCTCCCAGTTCAGCCTGTTCCATTAGTTTAGCTAATACAGCTGCTGCTAAAAACTGGAAATGAGGTTCATCTCCTAAAATGGCAGCATCCCGATGCCAGTGCAGAGGAGCACACTGCTCAGTCCGCTGCCCACGGGCCGGCCGCGGAACTCTCCGGTACCTGGGCCGGGCCTCGCCTCGCCAACCACCCGGGCAAGNGGGGGGGGGGCGCGATCCCCGCATCCCGGGCCGCCGGTGCCGCATCCCAGCGCCACGGCGGGGAGCGCTGCGAGGGGCCCCGCTCCGGCGCGGGGGGCCCCGAGGCCTTGGGGGGAGGGGGAGGGAGGTCCCTCCGAGCGGCCGCTGGCAGGCTAATGTGAGGGGTCAGTGGTGCTCCTCGGTGACCAAAACAAAGGGAGGGAGGCTGCGGGCCGGTCGGCGGGGCCGGGGGCTGCAGCGGTGAGGTGCCATCAGCCTCGCGCCAGCTGTATTTTCATCTTCTCCTTTAAGGATATTGTCCGAGTAGGCTGCGTTTGCTCGAGTGCGAAGAGAGCAGCACAAAGAGGTAGTGGTGCTCCTTGGTAACTTTGTTTTGGGTTTTTTTTGGGTTCTTTTTGTTTTTTTGGTTGGTTGGTTTTTTGTTTGTTTGTTTTTTTTTGCAACGCCTCACCTCTTAATTTCTGTCAGGCATGACGATTTGAATGTGCACAGTAGGTTTTTAATCCGCTAAANTTCAGCCTGTTCCATTAGTTTAGCTAATACAGCTGCTGCTAAAAACTGGAAATGAGGTTCATCTCCTAAAATGGCAGCATCCCGATGCCAGTGCAGAGGAGCACACTGCTCAGTCCGCTGCCCACGGGCCGGCCGCGGAACTCTCCGGTACCTGGGCCGGGCCTCGCCTCGCCAACCACCCGGGCAAGAAGGCGGGCCCAGGCTCATTCTGCATGGCAGGGCCAACCCCGCCAAGGCGGGGAGCTCGCCCCTGAGCCCGAGCGGGGGTCCCGCGGGTCGGCGGGACCCGGACACTGCCGCATCCCCTCAGGTGCGGCGGGAACAATGAACGCCACAGCCAAAACGAGCCCCGGCTGCGCGCACAGATCCGCGCCGAGCCCGCACGCCTAAAATAGTCCCGCTTTGTTCACCAGCGGCGAAGGCTCAGTTGCGCCCGTGTCCTTCCGCCGCGTCGCCCCCGCGCCCGCCCCCGGCGCTGCCGGCGCAGGCGGGGCCGCCGGGGCG
>VZTH01018404.1:528745-598736 GCA_013397815.1 Aleadryas rufinucha
AGGCTGCGGGCCGGTCGGCGGGGCCGGGGGCTGCAGCGGTGAGGTGCCATCAGCCTCGCGCCAGCTGTATTTTCATCTTCTCCTTTAAGGATATTGTCCGAGTAGGCTGCGTTTGCTCGAGTGCGAAGAGAGCAGCACAAAGAGGTAGTGGTGCTCCTTGGTAACTTTGTTTTGGGTTTTTTTTGGGTTCTTTTTGTTTTTTTGGTTGGTTGGTTTTTTGTTTGTTTGTTTTTTTTTGCAACGCCTCACCTCTTAATTTCTGTCAGGCATGACGATTTGAATGTGCACAGTAGGTTTTTAATCCGCTAAAATGTGGTAACTGTTGCTGGCTGAAAGGATGTGCAGTAATGCATTTTCTTTTTTTTTTGTATTGAATTCTGTGGAAAGAATGGGCTGATACCTCTTTTAGTGAAAGAGAACAATATGATTCTGTGCTGGATGCTCTGGACGCTGATATTAGTGTTGAAATACGAGGGGTTGTCATTCATCCATGAAGTATCAGGGTGCTATTAGAAGTAGAGGGCCTGCATAATTAAATGAAAGGCTCTGCCAGGAAAGCAGTGTAGCATTATGATTGTTTCTGGAATTTGTGATAGGCCCAGTTTATCATAACTTTGGAAGGTCAAACGTAGTAATGGATGATGACATGGTTTTCTCCTGACTTAGAGTAAGGGAATGTAATCAATGATATACACTGACACTGCCAAAAGTGCAGGATAGTAACAAAACAGTTTCCCTGTTGTTTTTTTTTTTCTTTTGATCTCTAGTCAGGTTGGTAAAAGTTAACCTAATGTTTGTCCCTTTTTTTGAGAGCTCAAATTACATTTAATTTGAAAAAAATTGAGATTAAAAGGAGGGGCAAGTTTAGTTTCTGTGTTATTAGAATACAGATTAGTGAGTTCATAGCTTTTCATTTAATGGAGAGTAAGGGAAAACAAAGATGGAAAGTATGAAAGGGGATGCATAATATAGTGAAAATGAGAAGGGTCTTTGCAAGGAGCTACAAGCTGTGAAATGTGGATCTGTACTGAGAGTATAATGTAGTAATGTTTTCTGCAGTTAACCCTTATTTTGTCGAATACAGATGTGTGGCTTCTCTACAAATTGCCTTTTCTGTTCTGGAAGGAATTTTAAATCAGATGTCGATGCTTCTCATGTGACTTAATATGGCTAGTCAGCAGTAAATATATAAATTTTTTAATAGGTGAAAGAGGCATGTCTTGGTAGCTAGTATGAAGTTCTGTTTGTCCTTCCCTGCACCAGAAGATCAGGTAAAATTTATGAGAAGAGTAACTGTAACAAATAAGTTCCAGTTAATTTCCTAGTAGACAGTGGACTTCTATATTCCCTGGAGATGGATGTGAATTAATGTAGAGGCACTAAAGCATATTTTGTGCTCCTCATGTGAGTTTTGGAGGAGGAAGCTTGGAGATGTGACTAGAAGCACATGTGACTAGAAGCCAATATGAATCTTCTCTTAGTTTGGGAACTGACTGCATTTTTTGTGTGACCAGCCGCTGGCCTTGCTGCAGAGTTGGTTTCACCTTCTTTACAGGCCTTCCTTGCCAGAAATGGAGGGGAAGTGTGTCTTTGAGCAAAACACAACAGGAGAAGAATTATAAAACCACAGATATTGCTGGAGGTGTAATCTCCATGGAGGATTGAAACCAAGAAGCTTAACTTTCTTTGAGAGAAGGAGAGCTAATGATGAGAGCATTCCTGATGAGTCTGGACATACTTCATTCACTAAATATCTTCAAGGATAATACTATTGTACTTATGTTTCAGATCTATTTATTTTTTTAGTTCTGTGGAATGCTTATGAAGGCTGCTGTTCTTGTAGACTAACCTTAAAGAAGAAAACTTACCATTATGGGGTGTTGGTCAGCTCTGAAATCCTTTTTCTTCTGCACTTCTTCCGGAGCAAGTCAGCATGTTGTTTGTTATCTCTTTCATTGCTGGGGTGCGTGCTCATACTCCCGTAGGTGTGTTGCTGCATGTACTGGATTTGGGTACTGCAGAAACCCAAGAGGCAGTTGCTGTATTCACAGAGGTGCAGAGGATACAATTAAGGGAAATTCTGACCTGAAAAGGTGACTTGTGACCCGGTACCATTGTTTTCTCCCTGGACCTTCTGCCTCTTCTCTTCGCGTACAAACACATGATCGACACCAAACAAATGGCTCTTGCAGTACACGTCTGCCCTGTCCTATTTCCCTACGTATTAAATATGTAGAGAAATATGTTATTCTGTAATCATCTTTTAAACTCTAATACTTCCACTATTTATAACCAATGGAATTAAAACACTGAACGTTACTTAAAATTTCTTGAGGGAGAATGTGAGCCAGTAAAAACAAAATCACAAATGATTACAGTGTTATGAACATAGGAGTACACTTATCCTGGTGACTTGCTCTTTTTAACAGTATGCATCAATCATATTAAGGACAGTCATATTTCACAGAGAGAACAAAACCACAGTATTCTATCTAGATGCTGTCTAACAACTTTTGTGGAGAAGAAAATAGTCACTTCCCCTCAGTCTTCTGGCTAAACTTCTTTCTGATATGCAGCAGATTCATAGATGTAACTGCTAATCAGATGAATAGGCTGCAAGGCCTCACGTAGTTTTTATTACCGATTTTTTATTTCTTAGAAACAAAATTTATTACTTTTGTCAGGTAATGTGATATATATACTTCTAAAAGCATGGATCTACTTAAAAAACTAATGAAAAGATAGTCTGGGATAACTAGAGTGTTCCTTAAAGAGTCTAACCAGACAGAAGAATTCAGAGAAAAAAAATTACAGCCAAAATGTAAGGCCCTTTGAAAGAATTAAAACCCTCACCAAAGCCAACCATCCTGTTGGGATAGTAATGTATTATGTGAAATCACATTTGATCATCATGGGTAGTATTAGGGTTGACTGGGTAAAGCTGAGAATAAGCAAGTTACAATTTCTTGTCATATTGGCAAGGAGCGGCTTATACGGAATGGTTACTCTGAAATCGTTGGTAGGACAAAGTTGTTCTGCCTTAAATGATATTTTAACTTCTATCCATGGTGGATTTGTTAAACTTTGCTTGAGTGGCCTATGGTTTGGCTTGCTGCACATTTGAACAAACATGTGAACTTGACTCATGTCAGCCCATCGGACCAGGCTGCTTTCAAGAGCACCAAGGAATTATGTGATGTTCTTGTAGGGCTCTTCCTTACTATTACAGGTTGTGGAGAACAGGGCTGATCCATAATGATTAGAGAACAGTAAATGTTACACCCATCTTTGGAAAGGGCTAAGAGTTCAACTAACCACAGGCTGGTTAGCTTCCCTTTGGTCATTAGTGAAGTCATGAAGTCTTCCTGGAGGGTGTTTCTGGATGCATGGAAAGGTGATGAATAGTAACAGTCACCAAAGATATAAACCATGGCCTGAACAACCTGACCACCTTCTATGTTAAAAATGGCAGGGTTTTTGAACACGGGGAGAACCTTGTCCAACCTCAGTTTCAGCAAGGCTGAAGGAAGAGATTGAACATGAACTTCATGAAATTCAACAGATAAGGAAGCAAAGTCCTGCATCTGAAGAAGGAACCCCAGGCTAAGATTGGCTGGGGATCTGACAGACAGAAGGCAGAATATGAGCCAGCACTGTGTCCTGTGAGCTAAGGCAAGTGATATCCTGGGCTATATTAACAGAAGTAGAAGACTCAGGGGAAGTGATGATTTCCTTCTACACAAAACTTGTTAGACAGCATCTAGATAGAATGCTGTGTTTTTGTGCTCCCACTGCGAGAGGCATCCCACTAGGTGAGTTTGGTGTAGGGCCACCAAGACAGGTACTGGAGTGGTTGCCCTGTCAGAGGGGCCTTAGGGAGCCAAGTTCATTCAGCTTCAGGGAGACATAACTGCAGCCTTCCAGCTCCTATGAGAAAGTTTGTGATGCAGTTAGTCTCTTCACAGCAGTGCATGGCAGGAGGACAAGAGCTAACGTGCCTGCATTGGAATAAGAGAGATTCTGGTGGGGGAGGGAACATCTCCCCTCCCCAGGGTAGCAGCTCCGCAGTGGAACAGGGGCCCAAGGTGCTTGTGTGGCCACCTGGTTTGACCTCATGGCTGATGCTATGCTGAGCAGGACTAGAAAATTCCTGAGAACCTTTCTACCCTGAATTATTGTATTATACTAAATGCTGAAAACTGAAAGTAATTTTAATAATATATTTCTTATCCTTCAGTGATGACGCTCTACTTTTCTAGACTTAGGGATGCCTAGATTAGAGCCCCTTTGCCCTTCTTTGGTACAATTGGCTTTTGATTGTACCAGCCTGCAAAATAGTGTAAAGATAAGGAGCTTCAAGTGTGTTTTCTAGATGTTCTATGACACAGCACACTGGAAAAGCAGTATTCATTTCAGTCTATGAAGTAGTGTAGAGGATAGACTATAATCTGGATTTGTACTTGATCCTTTGCTTAATAGAAGTTAATGGCAATGTACTAATATAATGGCCTGTTTATATGTAATTGAAAAATGACTGTTGCAATAATGTTGGTATTATGAAAAGCAAAGTAATTTTTTTCTTTTTTGTTATTGGTTGAATCCACCTGATCTGAAGTTTGGACCTGGGCTGGGGTGGAGGAAGTTAACTTAAGTTTGACTTGTCATCCTGTTAATTTTGACTGACTGCTTGGCCCAGCAGAATCTTTTTATTTGGGGAAGGAAAGTATGTTTGCCACAGTGAACAGCTAATGATTGGTATGAGATCTCATAAATAGTGGAGAAGCTGAAAAGAAGAAATGTGGCTAGGATCCAACATGTCTTCAGCTGTTAATGTAGGTACTGGATCCAAGTCACAGGCAATGTTGGAAACGTGGCTTTAGCTTGGTTGTGTGGAGCTGGGTAAGCAAGCTAAGATTATTACTCTCTGACAAGATTAATTTCCCTTTTCTGCTGTTTTCTAGCTGTGAGGACTTGTTGCTTACCTGGCTTGTTAAGTCACCAGATCTCTCTGTGAGGTATTTAAATTTGTTTTAAATATCAGTCGGTGAATCCATAGTAAGGGAAAGAAAACTGAATAGAAAGCTAATGGAGAAGCCAGCTGGTCATTCCAGAGCTGCTGGGAAGGAAGCAAGCTGCTGTATTGGATAAGCCATGTGTGAAACTGCCATCAGTTTTGTGTGTTCTGAGCCCTTGCTGGATCTCCACTCCCCTCCTTCCATGTGATTGTTAACTCTCCTGTTTTAAGGAGAGAAGAACACACTGCTGGTAGTTCAGTTTTCTCTAATAAAGGATAATAAAAGGCTAGTTTGCAACTTCAGACCAAAAAAAATGTGATTAATCAGCAGTAACATCATACTTCTGGAATTTGAAGTGATTATCTCTAGTTATCATAAGTCCTTTCACTATATTTTCCTTTCCTGTGCAATACCACATTTCCAGTTTTGAGATGGATCCTAAACCTGTGTGAGTTGTGTTAGTAGAATGCTCTATGTGGGATTTCTAGTCTGAATTCCCTTCTGATAAATCTTTAAAGTCATCATCCCTTCACTGTGATTTGTATTTACTAGGAATAAATGAGCTATTTGTCCCACTCTGAGTTTTCTCAGTGTATTAAAATTTTCTCTTAGTATTCTTTGTTGGCGCTTTGTTGTTAAAACTTAGTTTTTGGAAGCATTAAAGATACTATCTGTGCTCATAGGGCATCTATCACCTGTTACTGTTGCAGCATTTGTGAGGCAGGCAGTCTTTCTGGAAAAGTTTCCTGAAAGAGAATGGATTGTCAGTGAACCTGACTACAGTTCAGTCATGCAGTCTGGCAGTGCCGGCTGAGGGAGTTTGTGTCCCAAGTTGCTTGTTTGCATTTATTCAGTTGTGCTTACAAACCGTTCTGTGAAACAGATCAGTGAACTGAGATGGCTGGAAAAAAAAAAAAAACAAACCTATCCAAGGGAGTTTTTTTTAACAGAGGTTTTTTCATAGCAACTGTTGAGACTGAAGGAGTACAGTAGTATGAATGATCTTAAGAAAAAGACACCTGGAAACAAGAATGCTCAGTCTTTTTACTCTTCCAGCCTCTTCACATTTTCCATCTGTAGGATTGCTGTAGAGACAGAGAATTAGAGGCACCAAATGAACACCAAAATTTTCTAACTGCTAATAAAGAGGTTAGAGTTACAAGTGAATCAAAACTAACAAATTTAATTTTGATAAATACAATGCTAGGCATAGTAACTGCTTATGGTTCATAAATCTGACCCATTTAGGTAGTTTACTTTGGGAGGGAATTTGCCATTTCTGTTGACAATGACAATCTTCTGCTTCTGCAACATATTATAAACTAATTCATTAAGTAGATGAATATAAGGTATTCTTCTGCCTGTCTTGCTTGAGAAAATCTGTGGCTATGATCTAGACTCCAAGGTGAAAAATCAGTGAGCGTTTTCGGTACTTCATGACATCAACTTCTCAAGAAAAGGTGGAAGTGCATTTCTATTTTCAAACTATATCAGTGTGCAGGCACATTTTGCTGGCTGCTTCCACTAACTTCTGAAAGAGTGTATGGGTATATAAGTACTTTTTTTTTGGTTTTGCATTTTAAGTGCCAGAGTAAGAATACAGCACAACATACTTAGTGTTGAGTGGTAGATGTAAAGCCATACATGCTGTATGACTTACAGTGTAGCTTGGTTGTGCGAGTTAAATGAGGTAAATGAGATCTTTATATTGGAAAAGATTTTTTGAAAAACAGTGCATCTGTTGGATATTGTGCAATTATAAGTTCTTGGAGACAAATGTTTAAGATGGGGAAATTTGTTATTTCAAGGTTACTAATTTTGTTGGTAACTATAAATAATATGGTAGGAAGGTGCTATAAAGCTAACTTTAGGGAAGACTGGAAAGCAAGTTTCTGGACAATGTATTTCTGCTTGCCAATTTTGAAATTCAATTTGCCTTTTAACTTCCAGCAAGAGTTTTATTTTAATGGTAGGTGTGATTTTTTGGCATTCCACTACAACAGATAGAGCTGTGACAAGATAGATGGGCAAGTTAGTAACATTTTATGCATGTAGCTTTTACACTGGCCTGCACTGTGTTTCTTGTGCGGTAATTCCAGAAGATACTTCAGAGACACCTGCTGTAAGTAACTTATGTCCTGTTCATTAAAGTCAACTTGTTAAAACAGTAGCTCTTCCTACTTAATCTCAGTCAAAAACATTGAGGGAATGTTTCCCTGGAGAGAAACTTCCTATCCCTGTGGAAAGCAACTGTTAAGCTACTGTCAGCCTATTGTGGTAACTAGCCCTATTTTCATTCTCTGAGATAAACCATAAACTGCCACAGCAGGAGCTGCTTCATGAGCTGTTCAGTTGTCACTTCAGCACTGCCATCACTCACAAAGAGAGCAGTGTGGACAATGGAGAAGTGTCTGGTTTATTGGCTCACATCTTTACTGTGTATCAGGGTTCTTCAGGGTCTGAAGCTGCTATTGTGAATTTACGTTGTTGTATAAGTGAATGTATAGATTCATTTAAGTGTTTTGTGCCAGAAAATGATGCACACTTTTTTTTTATGATTTCAATGGAGTTGTTAGACAAACTTCTGTACTTAAAAGAATGCTTTTGAAGACTATTTTTAGTAAAAAACTCATAGTTGTTTTTTAAATGACAATCTGTACTGTTTATGACAAATGAATTTGTGTCTTTTTGTGTATTTGGTATGAGATCTTTCACACATTTTTTTCAAGTACTGGAAAAGAAGAGCAAATGTTTCTCCCTTGTAGCAGGAATAGCTACCTATTTCTAGGCTAGCCTAGCCAGGCTAACCTAGCTTTTCCTAGGGTCTTAAACTGTAGAAAAACTTTGGAAAGAAAATTTTTGAATCTCTCTGAGAGTAGTTCTGTCAAAATAGTTGTAAACCAGATGTTAGTGCTGAGAAAGCAAAAAATAAGTGTCCTGGGCTGCTGTGCTTTTACTCTATTATTGTAAACCTATTTTGAATGCTACATGTATCCTGTCCCGTTTATCAGAGATTAGAGTAGAGCTGAGGAAAAGCAGCAGTAACTTGAATCAGCTTTTGTGTAAGAAGCAGCAGAATTGGTAAGATTCTTTATCTGAGAAATCTGTCTGGGTGGTGGGTCTGAACATTGTTACTGCACCATGAAGAGAGAAGATGGGAAACGACAGTTTAATTTTCTGATGCAGTGATGAAGGATGTCAGATGAAGTGACAAGGTGCCAGCTGTGAAACAAGCCAAAGGATTTTTTTTTTTTGTTCCTCTCGTCTTCCCTAGTCACCCATCTGAATATTTTTGTATTTGGGATCAAGCAGGACTTAAACTGGTAATCCAGTTGTGCATGAGGATGCCAGAGGCCCATTATAGCTGCTCTTACTACCATATAATTGTTTAGTGTCACACTGATTATAAATATGCTTAAAGCAGCTGATTTTCTTGTGCCTAACCTTCCTGGTTTAAACTGCTTAATATGATACTTAAAGCCATTACCTTACCAGTTTTATTGTCATATTAAATGTGAATAGTGAATTCTTTAGAGAGAAGATGCCTTTCTCTTTGAAGCTGTAGAGCAAATTCTCGATTATCTGTATAGCAAATCTCAAACTCATATGGGACACTGATTAGTTTACTGCTTTTGTTGGTGCTTTGAGATTAATTCAAATGTTTCTGGTGCTAATAATGTACCTAAGATACCTTGAGTGAGGTGAAACTGCTCTTCAATTGACTGTATCCTATTTAATTCCCTGATCCCTAACTGTTTGTGTCCTAGTTACTCATACATGTAATTTCTAGAGAAGATACATTTGGATATACAAATGGTAACTTTATTACATAGTCTCAAATTCTGGGTATTACTTATGAAGATTCTTCCTTGTGCACTGTCTGGTTTTGTTTTATAATTCTCTGTATTTTACTCCTTTAATTGAAGCATAGTGTTTGACAGCTAGTCTGACATAAAAGCATATTCACACTTACATATAAATAGACTATGTATTGTGGAATATATGAAGAAAAATGCTTATTGATACTAATAACTTACAATTTTGGGTTTCATGTATGAAGAAAGGTTGCAAGATCTGTTGTTTTTCCTTCCTTATTATTTTTCCACTCTTTTTCTAACAGAGAGGGAAATTTATTTTACATAAGAAATTTAACACATAGAAATTCATCCTGTGCTGTAAAGCTCTACAGCTATGCTTGAGGGCATGATTCTGTGTTGGAGGTACCTCAGTTAATATTTACCTTCAGTCAGCATAATGCTCAACCTGTATTATCCCTACCAAGGTAATGCAGTTGGAATTGGCTTAGGACCTTTTTAGCTTCCTTGGAATTTTAGAAAACTGGCAGTGATTTGAGTTTTGCGTAAGTAATCCTGTATTGGATGTTTTTGATGTGTTTTTCAATGCTTCTGGTGATTCTGTGCAGAGTCTCTGAGCTAGGAAGTTTGTGTGTCCCCATCCTTATTTACATTAGTTGATTTCATAGAACACTTCTCTTTCTATAAACCTGTCCCTTTGATTTTGTACACTTGTATAGTAGCAGAGGCACCACTACTAAAGGTGTGTGAAGTCAGAAAAGACGAGCAGGTCTTTCGTTACCTGAAGCTCTAGAGTCCGTCATATTGGTATTTCCAACACTGGTTCCTTTAACCTGTTTCTGGTTGCCTCTTCTCTTGCTTCCCTTCCTTTAGAGACTCTACAGCAGTGGGTAATTCACTGGTCCATAAGCGGTCTCCTTTACGTCGCAGCCAGAAGAGCTCAGCATCTCTGACCAAGCTGTCGTTACGTGATGGACAGAAAGCCAAAAAGCCACTTTGTAAATTTGAGGAAGGTCAGGATGTCCTAGCTAGATGGTCAGATGGCTTGTTTTATCTTGGAACTATCAAAAAGGTAAACACATTTTTTAACTTCACTGGAGTCGTAAAGTATCGCATATTGTTGAAAACTGCAGTATTACTGTCTCACTTATGTAGTATTAAATACATTCTTCTGTTTAGTGCTTTTACTCATGGTTTCCACTATATTTCTGTCTTTCAGATAAACAAACTGAAACAGAACTGCTTCATTATATTTGAAGACAGTTCCAAGTCCTGGGTTCTCTGGAAGGACATACAAACAGGCAAGAGCTTCCATGAAGTAGTCATTGTTTGGTATCTTATTTGTTTAGATCACTGTATCTGTTAAAAAACACAATTATATTCTTTTATTCTGAAGAGTGATATAATTTAATGTGATCCAGGATCACAAATTAGGCAAATTAGAAAAAAGTATTTTCAAACAACTCTGTCATTGAAGCTACTGTTTTGTTTTGGGTTGGGCTTTTTTGTTTGCTTGTTTTCACATTGTTTTTGGGGGGTGGAGAAGACTTCTAAAATTAATCATATTTGAGTTTGTTTGGATGGGGGTAGGTTATGTTCTCTGCCTTAACAGAAAACTCCAGGCCCTAATTTACACCAAGTTTATATTCTTTGTACTGTTTTCAGTTGAAACAACGTGATGTGGAAAGAAACTAAAACTTGGTAAATCTTATGTTTGAACAGAGTTTTGACATTTAAAAATTTAAAAGTAACACCGTAACTGTTGCACATAAGAAACCATTACAGGTTTTGGAGTATTCATGTGGTATAAAGAAATGTGTAGTTATCAAGTAAGGCACCTACTGTATAATACCTTTTTGGTTTTCAGACATTTTGATAGTAGTTAATATTTTTATAACCTAATGCTAATGAAGCATGAATGATAATTCCTTCTGAAAATCCATTACAATTTCCTCATTGTACAAAAGCAATGGAAATCTGCTCTGGCTCTTGTTGATTCTTGATGTTTAAGCTACTTGAAGGAGATGTCTACTTGAAGGAGAAGCTTTGTATTTGTAATAGCAAAAAATCAACTGCTTTATTTCTTGAAGCTTGTAAAAAAAAAAACAACCAGCTGTTCTCCTTCTGTATAGTACTAGTTTATGATCTCTGATTCATTTATCCTAGCTCTCAAAATTTAATGAATGAGTATGAGAAAATTTTAAGTTGATGATTCTTATGGGTCCCTTCCAACTCAGAATATTCTGTAATTAAGAAGCTTGTATTTTAATCAGCTGTTACATTGGTGTGTGCTATAAATGGAGCAAGACAGTTTTGTTTCCAGTTTGCAAACTTACTTTTTTCTCTTACCTCTACCGTAACTGTGTGCTTTTGTATGCTTGCAGATATGTGTAAGTAGTAATAGCAGTAGTAATGTTGGAGTTTAAGGGTTTAAGGCAGCTTTGGCAGATCTGTTCTGTCAAATAGCTATACAAAGTGTGTATGTATTTATATGGAAAGAAACACAAAATAATATAAATACAAAAGATCTATTAGTTGTCCAGATAGTATTTATTTATAGGTATTTTTAGCCTGAATTTACATTCTTTATTCAGTTACTGAATTTTTATTGTTGATGTTGAGGAACCATGGACTGCATAGTCAGTAGGCAATATAAAGCCTATAAATATAGGCTCAACTGATCTGATAGCTTATCGTAAGTGATATAAATATTTGTAACACGGTCTGTACAAAATGCCTGAATATGTTCTTATTAAGAAGTTTGGCTCTGTAACAAAGTGTTTCTACAATGCATGCATCTGTAAGTGAAATGATGAAGGCAGCTATGTGTGTGGTAACTGTTCCAACTGCAGATGTAATCTGAAAAAATCACAATCTCATTTTTGTCTAGGAGCCACTGAGAGTGGGGAGATGGTCTGTACAATATGTCAGGAAGAGTATTCAGAAGCACCAAATGAAATGGTTATATGTGATAAATGTGGGCAAGGTAACTAGATTTTTTTTCTATTTACTGCATTTTAAAAGATGTTTTGATTTGTTTCACAAAGGAGGATATTTGCCCGACTATGACTGACTGCTCAACTGGTCTTAAATTTTGTAGCCCTTAGTGGCTATTAACAGCTCAGTGAAAGATGATAATCCATGTTAAAGTGACTAACACCTGTTCTGTAAGTCAAGATTATTTTTTTCTACTAAGAAAATATAAAAGACCATTTTGAATGTGTTACCAATCTTTTTGTTCAGGTTTTTGGCACTTAATGATGGATAATGCCTTATAGTTGCATTAAAGTTATATGTAGTGAATTCTGCGTAAGCTTCTTTTGTCATTTTAATAAGTTTGGCTGATCATTTTTCATACAGGTTACCATCAGCTGTGTCACACACCAAATATTGATTCCAGCGTGATTGATTCAGATGATAAATGGCTCTGTCGACAGTGTGTCTTTGCAACAACAACAAAGGTGTGTTTCTAGAAAAGAGATGTTAACACATCTCATATTGCATGCATCTTTGGTTTTGAAATTGAAACAATAAAAAGATATGGCATTTTTTCCAGAGATTTCTTTTTAATCTTTGATCTGAATGCACGTTTTATATGGTGAGAAGTAATGCTGTTTTTAGAAATCAACAATTTTAAGCAAACATGCTAGTATTAAAACATAAATGCACGTGAAAGTATTTGACTTAAAAGTTATGAAAACTTGTCTACAATCAAATTAAAAGCTTTGGAAATTTCAGAAGTATATTACAGTTTTTTGTAAACTGATGTATTTGTTTTGGCCCAGAGAGGTGGTGCGCTTAAGAAAGGACCAAATGCCAAAGCACTGCAAGTCATGAAACAAACGTTACCATATAATGCAACAGACCTTGAGTGGGATGCAGGTCATAAAACCAATGTCCAGCAGTGTTACTGCTATTGTGGAGGACCTGGAGAGTAAGTAAATGGATAATATGTAAGAACTTTTCTCTAATGCAGCTGTAAACTTTGACTCTGTTCTGGTAGACTTTCTTGAGAACTCGTTAGTTTCTGTTTCTATTGTGTGTACAAATCAGAAACTGGATGCAAAGTGGGATTTTGAATTCTATATACATTTTAAGTGTCTCACAGTGGGAAATTATTAATTTCTTAATTTCTTTTCTTCTCCCATAAAAGATTTCGGTTTGTTTTAATTTTGTCATGTGACCATCACAGATCATCACAGTAAATTCTGTAATGAGCAAGAAATTTTTTTTGTGTTGCTACTGTTGATGTGTTGAGTTTGGATGAAACTATTTGTTGGTGATCTTGCAGTTGTAGGCGGTATTTTTCTGATGTTAACTCAGCTCTGTCATAAGTCACGAAGATAAATGTACCTAGAGATTAGTTTATTAAATTTTGTTGGACTAGACAGCTGTCTGATTCTACCATAGCATCATATCCTGGTTTTCAGTCACTGGCAGGGGAAAGATTTTTTTCCTCTTTTTTTTCCTCTATGGCATTAGAGAGTCTTCTGCTGGTTCTTTTTTACAAGAAAGGCAAGAAGGGGATTTCTTAAGCAGGTAGAGGTGAGCACTCTGGTGTCTACGTGAATGAGTGAATGAATAAGATAGCATTGAAGATTTGTGGTCAAGGCAAATAAAGAGTCCCACAAAGAAGCAAAGTTTTTGAGTGTGTACACATAGGACAGGACTCTGGTTTGAGAATTTTGAGACTTGAACAAACATCGCTGTCAGTTTTGCATGGTTCCTTTTCTCAAGAGAGAAGCTGAAAATGGAAAAGGTGTGAACTATGGGGTTTCTTTTGAGGATTCAAGTATTGGATCCCCAGAACAAATGTTTGTGACTTAATGCAGTTGTGTTGTGCTTTAGAAAATAACAAGGAAGCTAATCTGGTATGTCAGAAGGAGTTTGTATGGAGTTCCTGAATTATTATTAGTGAGAATTAAAAGGTGGTTGTCAGAGTAAATTAAATGTTCTTTTTCTTAATTTAATAACTTAATTAATTCTTTTACTAGGCTATGTTTTATTATTCCTAGTCTGTCTTTTCTAGTAATTAATTATGGAACTAAATGTTATGGAAATATCCCTAGAGGTGACAATTTGTTTTATAAACTGTGAAAATCAGTTTGGGTCAAAAGATCTCTTCCTATTTAAATTAAAAATAATGAAGAAACAATTTTCAGTAACTTTTTAAATACATCTTGTTTTTCTCTCTGTTGTCGAAGCTGGTATCTAAAGATGTTGCAGTGCTGCAAATGTAAACAGTGGTTTCATGAGGCTTGTGTGCAGTGCCTCCAAAAGCCAATGCTTTTTGGTGACAGGTAAGAAAATTAAGCTGTACTTTATGGTTGTCTTTATTTAAAATATGAGGGAAGTCTCACATATGATCGTTTATTAGGGTGTCTGTAACACAAGAGTATTTTTCAAAAATAGGTTGAATTTTGAGTAGTTTATACACAAGACAGCCTGTTTCCATGCCAGGAAAATGCAGTTCTTCATCTCAGTTGAATGGGGGATGCAGTGGTGGGTAGTGGAGAGGTAACCAATGGAGAGTTGGATTCCAGCTGTTACTGACTTCACTTTGTGTGGAAATCCCTTATACCATAGGTGCTGGGAGATGGGGTGCTTTAAAGCTGACCCCTTTAGTGGGCCTATTAGGATAAAGGCTCTCGAGTTCCCAGTGTGTGGGTGACTGATCTCTTACACAAGCAGTGGACATCATGCTTGGAGTGGGCTGTTGATGTGGGTGTGCAAGAGATCCCTGCACTAACAGTGTAAGGTATTGGAGAGAGCTGGAGGCAGACTGAGGGGAACTCTACATCCTCTGTTCATGTGTGAGGAGTTAGGACAAAAAGAAATGAAAAAGAATGCTGGTCTGTACTTCTATTTTAAGAGGAACTTTGAGCACTTAAAGCAGAGGAAAGAGGAAAACTGGAGAAGAGAATCAAAGAGCATTTAATTCATTATTTATTATAATTTCATCTGGGAATTTTGCTGGAATGTTTGTATGAAGGAACTGAGTTAGGACGCAGGAATGTATGGGTCCTTAAAATGCGTGTTTGCGCTGTTGCACAAGTTTTTGCGTTTGGGAGATTGTGCTAGGGACATTACAGAGCATCTTCATTGGTACAGTCACAGGTTGAGGGACTTTCTCAGGCAGAATGCAACAGTGGTAGCAGGATGAACTTCAAGAAGTACCTTGTATCTGGCCCAATAGGTATCAGCACAGATTATAGAAGTTGCTAGAGTAAGAGAATAAAGGGACACACAAATATCATATGGCTGAGTTTCTACCTTGCTTAACTTTCATTTTTTTCATAACCAGGGTGTTAAAACTGTGTGTGTGTGTGTATATGGACACCCACCACTCAGACACATGTACATATACATATGTGTGTATTTTTAGGTTTTATACGTTCATTTGCTCAGTTTGCAGTTCTGGACCAGAATACCTCAAACGTTTACCCTTGAGATGGTAAGTATGAATTTAAAAAAAAAAAGGGTGAGTTGAATACACGCTCTGCTTTCCTTTTTGGTGTTTTGGTTCTCCTTGCTAGAAAGGAAATCAGCTTGTTAGCTTGAGCTGTTTTCAGAGTCATTCTTGCTGTGTGTATGACCAGTGATAAATTTCTTTCAAAGTTTATCCGTAAGTGTAGAGATAATATTGTGATTGCGTGCTCTTGGGATTCATTCCTGGGGTCATTCAGTGAAGTAACAAGCAACTACTCACTTGTTGTATATGTGAAGATTGAGATATCTAAGTTAAGTATTTTTTGCAGGTTTAGGATCCTGCTGTATTATGTAAGCCAAACATAGTGAATACCAGAGTACTCATCCTGATACATTTGATAATCGTTTCCTTGAGGAGTCTTAATGGAACTAATCTGTAATAGAAATGATATCCAATTTAGTGGATATATACCTAGTGCTAACAAATACATGGTGGAAATTACCTTGTTAAATGTTAATTCACGAAAGTACTTGCATGAATTCAGGACTGATCCATTCAAGTACGAATTCAGACTTGTTTACATATCCCATGGTCCAGACCAGTTTTGGAGTTCAAAAAACTATCATGACGATGAGATGAGGCAGAAATAAAAAGTGAGTTGCAAAACAGAAGGAGTCACTTGAAGAGAAATTGCAGGAGGCTTTATGGTGTTGTCTGGATTGAGTGTTTTAGGTTGGGCTGCGTGTTCCTCTAACTGTATCATGCTAATATCTTTTCTACTAAATTGTTTCAAAGGAAAGCAATTGGAAGAAAAATGCTTGTTTTCTTTGGTTTTTTTATTCAAATATTCTAGGGTAGATATAGCACATCTATGCCTTTACAACCTAAGTGTTATTCATAAAAAGAAATACTTTGATTCGGAGCTTGAACTTATGGCCTACATTAATGAAAACTGGGATAGATTACATCCTGGTGAGGTAAGTGGAATACCCCTTCTTGTTTTTAAATCGCAGTGCATACATATGTCCTGAAAGTTGACAACCTATGAACTGTTTTACTCTGGATGTTAAATCCTTTAGTACCTTAAAATCTGGTAATCCCAAATAATGAAAACATTTTTAATTTCCTTGCAGAAATAGAATGCTTTTTAAGTGGTGCATATTTTTATAAACTGTAAAATTTCTTCAAGTTATCTATGCAACTACTTACTTGCATAGCGACTTTTCAGTACTTAATTGTTTATTCTGTTGCATATCTGCATTCTCCTTTAATTTCATAATTTTTTTACCACTTTGATGTTTTCATGTGCCTGGACCAGAAAATCTAAACGTAGAATTAAATGCAGAGTATATTGCATATAAAGACCACATTCAAAGTCTCTAAGGTGTTAACACATTGTTATATGTTAAATATTGTACTCAAAATTTTATTCTTTCCTTCCTAATTCATACAGTGAGGTTAGTCAGTTTGTGTCCAGGTCTAAAAATTGTTTTGATCCTTTTTCAGTTGGATTCAGCTACTTGTCAAGACATTTTGGTTTTAGTTCATTACTGTACTAGCTATTTTCCTAGCTATTTGGTTACTGAGCATTTATCTTAGCATTAAAGGAAATCCATTTACTCAAGCAGATTGACTTTATATTTTACTAAGAGGACTAGTGTTGATCTTTTGTTTCTGCCTATGAGGTTAGGTGCAAAAATTTATGATTTAAGTTCAAATTGGTGTACTGCTAGTAGAGTAAGTACTGTTTTTTGTGCATGAAAATTGTTTAGGTTTTGAAGGTTTTTTAATATGTGACGTATAATGGGTTGGCATTTTCTGATTATGAGTAAATCCTACATTTATACTTCTCTTCAGTAAATTCATACATCTGTAGTCCATTCTTACTAGCACACACAATTTGACAACCGAGTGTATGTTCTTGGTTCAGATGAGTGCTTCACATTCAAATCTGTAGTTACAATGACTCAGAGTAACTGGAATCTTTCTGTTACTAAAGAATTTGACAGGTTAAATGATTTCTTAATACTTTACAGCTGGCAGACACACCAAAATCTGAAAGATACGAGCATGTCCTGGAAGCATTAAATGATTACAAGACTATGTAAGTTATTGGTGCTTTTTGTTTTAAATGTTGTTTGCCTATTTAATCTAACTTAGGTTATAGTCTTCAATCTATGTGATGATCACTCTGGCTGTAGATAACATTTTATATTTTAAATACTGTTTCTATTTCAAACTATAGCGCTACATAACTATTTTGATTGGAACCCAGACCATGAGAAAAAATTGTTTTAACTTCCGTCCTCTTTCCACTTCACATTCTGTTTTTTGAGGGGGAGGATTGTGATAGGGTCAGGAGGGGAGTAAAATAGCATTTGAATGAATATTCTCTTTGCATAGTCTTGTTTTGCATATACACTGCTATTTTAAAAGATGCTTTCCCTGGTATCAGAATTTTAACAATTAATTTAACATCATCTAGGTTTATGTCTGGAAAAGAAATAAAGAAAAAGAAGCATTTGTTTGGCTTGAGAATTCGAGTTCCTCCTGTGCCACCGAATGCTGCTTTAAAGACTGATAAAGAACCAGAAGGAACTTCTCATGAGTTCAAAATTAAAGGCAGAAAGTCATCTAAACCAATCCCTGATGTGAGGTAAAATAACCCAGTCATTCTAGCAGTGTTGTGGTTAATTGGGGATACTTTGGGTATTTTTTGGTGCCTACAAAAAAGGCCTTTTCTTTGTAGAACAGAGGTTTTTTTTAAATAATTATAGAGGCGGATTATTTGTAAGAGCAAGGTCTTAGGACAAATGTAGTTAACTTTCTATAAGGATTCTTACAAAAAATTGACATGAAATTTAGCAGTAAGAAAATAGAAAATATCCCAACTTTGCTGTCATTTGGGAAACAAAACCTTTTGCCTTACTGGATCTCTTAGGCAATAATCTAACTAGAATTCTAAATAGGAAGTATTCTGTGATATAGTAGCTTGTTTTGGTAAATGTGCCATCTTTTTCACCAAGAGTGATCATATGAATAAATTGTATTTAACACTTGTTCATTCCTCTTCAACATTTGGGAATCAGTAATATCCCTAGAAATATCTTGAATCTGTTGATGTTATTATAAAGACAAAACCACGTAGCTTTTTACCTGCAAATTTTGATTTGCCAGAACCACCTCATTTAATACAATGTTTCAGAAATATCTAATGGTATATTCATTGCCAAAAGAAAACATGTATTCAATGAAAATTATAATCAATAATACAGAATAAAATACAAATTTTCTTCTAGGGAATTAAGTAATGGTATAGAAAGAAAGGGGAAAAAAAAATCAGTAGGTCGTCCACCTGGTCCCTATACAAGAAAAATGATTCACAAAACTCCAGAGTCATCTCCTCTGGTAAGGATATTTCTTCCCCCTTCCCCCCTTCCTTCTAACTGCATCATAAATGTTGAAGAAAAACATAACAAGTTAACATGAATTTATATTCCCCCACTTGCTCTCAAATACAATCAATTAAAAAATCAGAATTTAAGTTGAAGTACCTTTTTTTTTTCGTGTAGGATAATGAACCAGTTCCAGTGATAGAGAACCCAGCCTTGGAATTACCCTGCACTGTTGGGTAAATTTAAAAAAATACCCCTCCCATAAAACATTGTAACACTATGTAATTTATATGTTTGCTTCTGAAATGTCAGCTCAGTTTTTGATATAAGATTATTTTTTTACATGGCAAACCTGTTATCTTGCAAAACAGGAAATCTGATGGAACTGCACATTCATCCAATACCTCAGATGTGGAATCCACAGGTGCTGCCAGTATGAAAGAAACTACCTCATCTAGCATTTCCAGACATTATAGGTAACTCTGCAGTTACTCTGTCTGCTCTAAAGATCAAGATTTGCAGTGTATCAATTTTGATAAAATTTTCTCAGAGTAGAGCTACAAATTGCATGGGAAAATGTAAAGAAATAGGATGAATGAAAATTAATAGTTCTGCTTACAACCCACAGGGTGAAGATTTTTTGGTGCTCACTAACCATTGTTTTTGATGTAAAATATGTGGCTAAGTTACATTTACTGAAAAGAATTAAACTGCGTAAACATTTGCTGGGCTTAGTTTTTTACTAGTGGTTGCAGAAGAACTGATGTGTACTCTGAATTAATTTTAGCAGCTTTTGTTTTTGTGGGTTTGTGTATTCATGTTATAAAATACTAAGTATGCTGTGATTTTTCGCAGTCAATAGAGCATGGAAAAGTTTTGGCACAGTCTTTATAAATAAATTATTAACTACAGTCAACCTTCATGCAAGTAAATTGTTACTTGAGCTTTTCCCTCTCTCAAGTTCAGCAAATATAAATTTCTCTTTTATTGAGGGACATGGATTCTACGATTTTTTCTCCCCTTTCTGGTTCATGCTGTTAAGTGCTTTCATGAGACATTTTTGTGTGCGTTAGTGATATAAATAGTCAGTTTTCAAAAAGCTCATGTTTAATTTAGAGTTCAGAAGTGCCTAAGTGCCATACTTACAGTTACCTACCTGTGGGCAATAAGTATTTTATGAGTGAAAACCAACAAAAATTATTACATGAGTGGCATGGAAATAACTGATGATACAGCATATGTTTTGAACTTCCTTGGAGTTAATGCTGTGGGGTTTTATTTTCAATAGCTTATCTGACTCGAGAAAAAGGACTCGTACAGGAAGAACTTGGCCTGCTGCAATACCACATTTGAGGAGGAGAGGACGCTTTCCACGAAAAGCACTCCAGCCTCAAAATTCAGAAATTGTAAAAGACGATGAGAGCAAGGAAGACTACCAGTATGATGAACTCAATACAGAGATACTTAACAACTTAGCAGATCAGGAGTTACAGCTCAATCATCTAAAGAACTCCATCACTAGTTACTTTGGTGCAGCTGGTAGAATAGCTTGTGGGGAAAAATACCGTGTGTTGGCTCGTCGGGTGACACTTGATGGAAAGGTGCAGTATCTTGTGGAGTGGGAAGGAGCAACTGCATCCTGACTGTAGGACTGAACATTATGTTCACTGCACTGTCGTCTGTAAGTACAGTTCATAATGCAGAGCCACAAGAGAAATGGTCTTTAAATGTGTTTCTAAAAAAAAAAAACAAAAAACAAAACAAAACCAGTTTAGCCTTAACATGTAATTGTTATCATTGCAGCTCTTGTGATAAAGACTTATCTTTTTAAAATCTGATCTAAGACTTAAATTTTTTTATCTGAACATTGTTAGATTGTTTTAGGTTGGGATATTTTGGGTTACAATTGCTTAAAAATGTGCATGGTGTTTAAAAAAAGGACATTTTCTAGAGAACATTCCATGGATGCAGTTATTGTGATTTAGAGAAAATATTATGTAGATAGCACAAATATTTGAAAAATCTTGGTTTGTTTTCTTACCCAAATGTTTGCAGAAATGTATTTCTATTTCAATACTTTCTAGATTTCATAAGTGCAGTGTATATAATGCCTACTGAAGACTGTAAAATACTGAAGTTTTCTTTCAAACAAAGTGTAAAAAAAAAAAAAAAAAAAAAAAAAAATATATTGAGCCTGTAAATTGCTCTGTGACCAGACTTCATTGTCTTCTTAATAATATATTCTGTGTGTGTGTGCGTGTGCGCGTGTGTGTATATACAGAGGTGTATATGCACACACAGACCTGGCCGTGTATATAGATGTGTGATTGTGACCTATGCAATACAATTATGGGATCGGTCAGCTTCTGAGAATACATCCCATAATTCTTTTTTCAGGAATAGTTGCCAGTATTTACACAGCAGCATTTCTTCTCAGGCTTATTGGGTGCTGTTGCTTTTTATGTACTAAGGAAAAGTGTCCAACCAGTGCAGCGTGTTCTGGCAATGGGTGCAGTCATTGATGTTCGTGTGCTCTACATTCCACTATTTTCCATTTGAATTAACCGTTAAAAAATAATGCAGGATCTGAAGATATTGAAATTAATTCTACTGGAAATAACAATTTGAAAGTTCTTGTGGCACTCTGATTGTAAATTTCATGTCCCAGTTATAAAGTAAGTTGACAGGAGTCGTGCAGGATTTCTACATATCTGTAGAAACAGTCATATTTTGATAAGTGTAGTATGAACGAAGTGTATTATTGCACAGGGTCAACAAATGTTGCCATTTGAAGTAACATTACTGATTTTATTACAACATTACCTCTTTTGTGTTTATATAATGTACCAAGTTTGAAATTGATTATTTTACTTGTTTAAAAAAAAGTCAGAAAGTCTCTTGCCAGTATTAGATGTTTTTTCTTTGTCTGCTACTTTTGAGGGGGTTTTAGCCAAAGAGTAAACAGAAGAATATTTTTACTTTGGTGGTTATTCACTGTACTGTATAAGGTTAGTTTTCTTACATGCAGTTTGCCACCAAAATAAAATTATGTAACATTAACAAATGACAGAGTGGTTTAAAGTGTACTGCCTGAGTTAGTACTTGTTTATTGCATTACTTGGTTATTTGACTTTTTCTGCTCATCTTGAACATCTTGAAAAGGTGATTTTTTTTTTCTGTTTTTTTTTTTTTTTTTGGTCACCTTATAGCCAAAGGAAGCAGAGAAAGCTTTTTATCCTGTGCTTGGCTTATGGCTGGCTGGGTTATATTAGCTTTATAAAAATGCTAATTACAAACTCCCACTTCTGTTTACCTTCACTAAAATGTGTGGGTTTTTTTCTCACACCCTCAGCTATTAATTTAATGTTGCCTTGCCTATAGCTGCAATATTTTGATAACACAGCGACTTCATGTTAATTTTTGAATGTTTATGTCTTGAGATAATGCAAAATGTAAATCCTTTGTAACCTTACTCACACCATCTGTATTTGTCTTTATTGTTTCACTTTATCCAAGTCCTTTAATTCTAACTGAACACCAGCAGTATTTTTCATAAAGATTCATTTAACGATAAATATTGGAATGTACTTGGGGACTTTAGTGGGGAAGGTGTGGGGAGAAAATATTTGTCAAACTTAAGCTGTCCATAAACTTAACTATTGTGAATGTCGTTTCATTTTATTATGGTGGTTGACTTAACTCTGATGTTCAGTTTGTATTTTTGGAATTGTTTTTTTCTTAGAATTAAAAGACCAACATTAAATGTGTGTATTTTTTGAGAGAGAAGAATGAGTTTTGATTCTGTACTCTTGTGAAGCACATACTTGGTGGCATCCTCCCATCCATACAATCTCTAGCTTTCCTGTTCCTGTCCTGGAGACACTTGCCCTGCACATAGACACTAACTGGTGTTCCAGCTATGGTTGAGGGATGCTTTGTTAAAAGGTGTCATGTACTGGAAAATGCTGCAATAGTGCTGCTGAAGATAGAGCTAGAGTAGTAATTAAAGCACACCTACAAATGCCTTTCTCATTTTATGTGAATTTCATTGTATGTAGTAGTGGTGTGTCTTGAGGAAAAAGACAAATGTTGCTGTATGTAATGATTTCATTTTGGTATAACTCGATCATTGTATGTATGCATGTGTGTAAATATATGTAATTCAACTTTGTCGTGGTCACTGATTTAGAACCATTTCTATGTGTATGATATTTAATATTTTTCCATTATGTTTTATTTGTATTACAGTAGTATTTAGGTAGGAGAAGTCTCTTGTGACCATTCTAAAAATATAGGTATCGCATGGACAAGACAGCAAAGAAATAATGGCACAATACCGGTCAGAATTGTAAAATAAGCATCATAGCAAACTATTTGTCAAATCATTGTTCTCAACAAAAACTTCAACAGGAACTTCGAATAAAACTATGGTTTTTCTGTGCATAACAGGCATTTTGAAAAATCTCTAAGCATGAAATGAAGGTCAATATTTTGATTTAATATGGAGACAAATAAAAAAAGGCCTTGAAGGTAAAGAGAAGCACTTTATTGTCCGGGGAGAGGGGGGAAAGATAATTTAATGAACAGAAAAATGGTTTGTCTTTGGAACATCCTACTAAAGTGATCTTTAGTGTTATATTTTAAAAGGAAATTGGTGAATTGGGTGGAACATGCCAAAGCTGACCGTGGAGCAATAGTCAGTGATACGGATAAACTGGACAGAAGCATCAGTTCTGTGCACAGAGTCAAGAGGATGAGTCTTGCAAATGCTACGCAGGTAATATGTTCAGGCACGTCTCTAGTTGCCTCACGTCTGACTGAATGAAAAATAACCCTCCAGTTAAGAGCACGATGGGAGAAAATTGCATTTTGTAGAAATGGAGAAAAGGGATTAGGATGCTGAGTTTAGTTTGGTCAATGCTGAACTTAAACTGATGGCTTAACACCCATATGGAGGTGTCATATCTGTTGATATCCAGATTTAGTTAGAAAAACATACTAATGCATGGGTTAAACATTGGAGTTGTCAGTGTTTGTAGAAAAGTTAGCTGTTCTTTTTTTTTTTTTTTTGTAAATTGGATCATCTATAGGTGAGGTGTAATGAAGAGAAAGACATGGGAAAAGAGTCTTCTTTGGAGTCCCTGAAGGAGGTTGGAGAGGGGGAAACAACTGTCTTTTAACAAAGTAGTGCAGGACAATAGAAAGAAAAGCAAAAGACAGGTACCACTACAAGCTGTGCACAGTCTGAGAATGAGTTTGAAATATGATGCTTTTGCTGTCTTTCAATTTATCATTCAGCAACAATGAAACAAAATTTTTGTATTGTCTTGGTGTTTTAGTATTTTGCATTTTTGAATCCCTTAATGTTCTCAGTTAGCTCATCTCTGCTGTTTTTTAAATCAGATTTGTACATATTTCATCGAGATCCATATACTGTAATATCAACAGTTATTCTGGTGTTCATTAGTACCAAAATATTTTGCCTGCAGATACTAATCTTTCAAACACAGCTGTAGTTCATACCATTCTTTTCATATAATCTTTCATCTAATCTGTTTACTGATACTACTTCACCAGTATGTGTTTGTCTTTCACTTGATCTAATTTATGTTTCCAGCTTCTCGATTTGACAATATTCCATTTGCTTCCCATTGTTAGCTACTTAGTGTTTGGCACTGATTGACTTCCATGTGGTTTTGGTTTCCTAGTCTTCTGTTTATTTCATGTTCAACACAGTACCTTCCAATCCTGACATCTGCAGTTTTACTCTTAACAAGCTCATTTACTTCAAAACCTGCTTTAAAGCAGGAAGCTAATTAATAGTTCTGTCTTGCTTGAAATAAAGTTTTTTCTGTAAGCACCATTTCCAAGTCCTTCATTTGTGCTTTGCCGTTCTCTAATGAATACTCACAAAACTTGGCTATTATTGCTTTCACTTGTGTCAACATCCAGGGGGATAGTTACTGCTTTGTTATGTACATGGTTTTCTCATTCATGAACATTACTAAGATTGCCTACTTTGTGATTTGGTTGCTCTAATTTGGTATTCATAACTTAACAAATTGGTTGCATGATAGCAGAGACCCAAAAGCACTAAGGGTAAAATTCTAGAGATCGTCAAGAATAGTTGGAAATTGTGGGAAAGGGAATTAATGAACAACTGGAACAACTCCATTAAATCCTTCAGCATTAAAGAAAAGGATTTTAATGAGATGTTTAATTTCAGGTCCCTTAACATAAGGTTGAAATGTATAGATATATGCTTCTAGAACTTTTCTTTTGGTAACTCAATGCCTTCTTTATGCACCTGTATTCCAATTTAGCGGGTAGCAGATGGACAGTGAGGAAGGATATCTTACTTCCAGAAACTTGGTATGCACCAAGGGAAGAAGGGAGTTTGTGAACAGTACGGGTTCCAAGTCTCATTAACTGTTGTCAACTGTAGCACTAGACAGCATGAGAGATGTAATTCAGATGCTTCTGGTGAAACTTCAGCAGTGTAGGTGGGCTTACTGCTACTTCTAAGTTTTTTATCATTATCTTATTTTTTTCATCATTTTATTACTATTTTATTATCTTTACCTTTGATAAAAAGAAAGTTATGTTATATGAATTGTTGGTTTTGAAAACAAAATTATACAGTAAGGTATGTAGCTTTTGACTGCATTTTTAATTTCTGTAGTAATATGTATAAATTGTGCTTGCTCACCTCTGTATGTCACTATTCATACAGCATTCCTCCTGTATGAATAGTGAATTTCTGTGAGAGAATACTGCTGGAGCCAGGGGGAAGGCATGGAAAAGGAAGGGCTTAACATAAGCCATTTCACAGCAGTAACTAAGTTGTATGTTTTCTGTCTACACTACAAGTTGCTATGTTCTCAAATGAGAGTCTCGAGAATTGTTCTTTGAAACACAGGAACTGTTAGTTGTTAACAAGACATCAGATATAGCTCAGTCTTCTTAGTTTCAGGCTTAATTAAGTTTTGGGGATAATGAGTCTTTAGAACAGATTGCCACAAATATTTCAAAAAGTACTTTAGAACGGGGAAAAAGTAATTGCTGTGACTAATTGAGTAAAATTTTTAAAAATGTGGTCTTAACACTGTACCACATGGTCATGGACTGAGGATGGTGCTGCAAACCTGGCAAACAAGTAGAGTTAAACAAGGCAGTGCTGCACTGCTGACCATGAGAAACAATGTGCCAGTCTGAGGCACAAGGCTGTGTTGTGTTGTACAGGAGAAGTGAAGGCAGAAGGTGACATTTCTCATGATGCACACTTGCAGAGATCAGGAAAGGGAACTTTATTTCTCATGTCTGTGTCCAAAAATAGCTCTTGAGAGTTTTTACTGCTCATGTACTTTTCTAAGTCAAATCACTGTTCCTTCTACCACTAATTGCCCAATCTGACACTAACATTGTACCTTAGTATTTTATGATCTATTTCATTGATTCAAAATGCAGCATAAAGGAAGTTCCTGTTTCAGTACTTGAACAATGTGGTTTTCAGGCTTCCGGACAGGCCCGGGTGTCTCAGGAGTCTTATGAAATGGTAAACAAGCTTGGATTTGTCATGTGTGTTACTCAATTAACCCGAAAACATGCTCCAATATTTTGAGCTTTATTCTCAGGATCTTAAGTATTATTTTATTAATAATGCAAAACTATTACATATGAGTAACTAGTAGTAATTTGTATTATGAGATTCTTAATTGTGAGCTTGACACTGTGATACTATTTCCTGTTGACGTTTGCTGCTGAAATAGACAGTTAAATATCTTAAATATTTTCTCTTTAAAAGACCAGAGGTTGGTGTCGTTCTGATCTGATGCCTGTGTAAATCTTAAATTATTTGCACTGATAAAGTTGATTTTGGGTTACAGTGAATAAGAATAGAATTTGAACACTGCATGAAGAAGAAATGAAAAAGTGCCATTACTAAAACCAAAATTCCTGTTAGCTTAGCATCCTTGATCTTTTGCAGCATTCATAGCTAGAGCATTTATTCTTCCTTCATTATAAAACAAAGAACACAAACACAGGTTTAAACTTGATTTATTGAAAATTTCAGTTTTGCATAATTATTCAACATCTGCAAGTCTTAAAACATTCAATTCTGAATAAAAAGTCCATTAAGAAAAAAAATGTAATTTATATTCTCCTTTGTAAATTTTATACAGTCAAAAGCAATCTACTCTTCAAAATCCAAATACGTTATTTAACTGCAAATTTGAATGCCAAATCCTTCACCTATCATAAACACATTCCAGCTGCCAAAGTCAATGAACCTTTCTAGTTATTCCCCCTTTCATTTTCTAGCGGACCTTGAATAAGGAGAAAATACAGTCAGAGCTCTTAGTTGCAAAACAATAATTTCTTCCAGATGAACTCTGCTGCCAATTGTTGCACTTTCCTTCTACCAGGGATTGCTATTTGTAACGGGAGACACTGAACTGCAGCAGTCCTGTGTCTTTGATCAGAGCAGGCTGCAGTCTGCAGCAGTTTGGTGTCTCTAAACTGAGACACCAAACCGTTTTGCCACTGATGTGTAACTACTGTCAGAGAGGCACAGCAGAGCAGCTGGGGAACCCAATCCCTTAAGGTGCCCTTGGAAAACTTGGCAGAGCTTATCTGTTGGAGTTCTAAGGTGAAGTCTCAAATCTAGTAGCTTGGAGAGCAGAGGTAGATGTCTTAGTCACAGCTTCCCAGAGCTGGTTCAGCATTTTGCAGATGGCGATGCAAGCAAAGATAATGATGTGGTATAGTGCTGCTGGGAGATGGACAGGGAAATGGCAGGAAAACATTATTTGCCACTCTAGCTAAAACAATTATTTTTTCTTAGACATACTTCTGTGATAAGAACAAAGCTTTCTACTTCCAGGCAGTTTAGAATAGAAAGCATCATATGGAAGTAAGATACACAAAACCTAAAGGGGTACAGTCTTATTTTGGACAGAGCTTTGCAGAAAGATGAAGTAGCTCAACAGCCTTTAGAGCCCTCTATAACAAGTTCTGTAATAATATTAATACTTTTGCTTAAAAAAACTATTTAGAAATATTATTGCTAGGTCCTCTTGTCTGAAGTTGAAACTGAAGTACTGTTTCTGTGTTCTGTAGCCCTTGCTAGCATCTGCTTCATTTGAACAAAGTATTTCTTCAATGCACCTATTGACCCTGTTTTTATTCATAAAACAATATTTAATCACAAAGTCTCAGAGTTGCAACTCTGCCATTCATACAGGTGACCCCACAACAGGCACAATACTACTACATATACTTTTTTTAAAACACTTTTTAGAAAGTGTTTTTAATAAAGTTTTTTAAAAACTCTTATGATGAAATGTAGTTAACACATTTATATAAGAAATTCCAATGACTTGGCACATTGTAAAAATTACTAACTTGGAACTACTAAAAAAAAGGTAATTCTCACGCACCAAGGGTTTTGGCAAAAGCTCTATACCCTCACTACACAGTTAAAAGCCACTTCATCCAGATATTATAAATTTCTGATCTGTTATTAGCTTTGCCTTAGTTAAGTGATACTACATATTCAGTTGATCATGAAACTTGAAGCCTGTACTTACTGCTCCTGTGATTTGTGCCTTATTCATGTGAACAGCTAGGTACAGAAACACTGGTTATATGAAGAGAGTGTACTTACACAGCTGAAAAACTTGCAAGGGTGAGCAGAAAGGGAAAGTTTAGGTGAACAGCTTTGGTTTTATATGGCTATGTAAGTCACCTGATTGTTACATTAGTCATAACTGTAATAAAAATAAAGTGGAAAAAAAGAGGGATTTTGAGACTACAACAGTCAATATTTGTTTTGGTATCCCATGACAACCCCTGTCTTTATTAAAAGGAAAAACCATGAGAAATTACTTTTTTTAAAAATTGGCTATTATGTGAGGTAAGAGTAACTAAGAATTTGCAAATCTGCTTCAAAGTGTGCCTGTATTTGTTTGTATACCATGTAGTCACTTGTCTCATGTAACAGCCAAAAAGGAAAATAGGATCGTGCAACTACAGGACAGAAAGATTTATGAACAGGAATTGTACCTATTTTCTCCAACTGTCTTTCAAGACTGACTCAATTTCACATTGATGGTGCTTTTTTTAAAGTGCTGATATTAGTCATGTGTTACAAAAAGAGATCTCATGTTCTTAGATAGTTAGCCCAGTGTTTCTCCATGATGCCAAAGAACAAAAGCTGAGGATTTTAAAAAACATGTAACTTTGAAAGAAAAATGACGGTAACTACCAATCCTGTAAACTTAGGCACATATGTAAATTCATTCAGTATTTAACAGCAACTCAACCAATGTCTAAGTCACTACTTAAACTTTTATGTGAAAATGAAAAAAAGACAGTTATATTAACATTACTTTGCATATGCACCAAGTGTGCTATGCGTAAGGTAGGCATTAACAATCATTAACAAATCCTACAAGTACAAAAAAATAGTTAGTAGCATTTGGAAAAATGGGAGAGCTTGGGAGGATGCATTATGTTCATGTTTTTTTAAAAAAAACCAACAAACCACCACAAAAAACAACAGAAAAACCCCAAATACAAGACCAGCACCATCACATCCAAAAAGCCCAACATGAATTGAAACCCTGATTTTTACTGTCTGTTCAATAGAATCTGAAAGGTCTTTATTTTCTTAACTGTAGTTTATTGCTCCCCTCCTCCCCCATACCTGTTATATTGTTATGATCATAATATGAACATTAATGAATATTAAGTTCTACTTTTCCTCTTATCTTCAAAGAGACTTTTCAACATGTAAACCTGAACAGCTGATACCACCACCATTACTCCCAAGTTGACCATGGACCAGAAATTCACTCTGTCAAAGTTGCTTTCTTGTATGTTTCGGTCACGAGCTTCAAATGCTCTGAGCAGGGTCTGAATCTGGACACTTTTGCTTAATCTGGCTTTGACACTGTTGATGGATTCCTGGTAAGTAACAAGAGAGTATTTTTAGAAAAAAAAAAAGAACACCTGAATTAAGTGGATAGCTTGCAGCACATACAAAATTATTAACACTGTATTACCACCTGTCTTTTAATTTCTTAACAAGTGAAGAGTTAATCTCATTTTAAAATATACACCTCATCAGTTTTCATTAATTTGTCTAGCCTGTTTATTGTGTATCACCTAAAAAGACTTCATTTACATAGCATTAGTGTTCTGTAGTAATTTTGGTTTTTCTCTTTTATAGGTATGGAGGTAAGAGAGAAATCAAACCTATCTGGACAAATAAAAAGCAGTGCAGAACTAGTCTCAAACCAAATTATGTAGGGGCAAGCAAATGTAGAGTTTTTTTCTGCTGCATAATAAAATTAAGGAGCTTTTTAATGCAAACTACCATCAGGACTATATCTGTAGCAAAAGAAAAGTACAATAATGTTACCTTCCTGTCTGCTTCTGGTGTTTCCACACTAGTGGCCATAAACTGCTGCTTCAGCCTTGATACAAAAGCAAGACTTTTGACAATAAATTTTGAATAGGACAACTGGAGGTCCTACAAAGGACATCAAGCGTTACCCTGGGAACTAGAGGAAGTACATGAACACTCCAGCCATGACAATGGCAGCTCAAGATCCGCACCTTATCCTGCACTAAGTAAACATCTGATCCTATGATCTCTTGAAGTTTCATACACCACACAATAGATACTACAACATAAAAGCTGATCTCCTGAAGTGCTGAATTACGTTCTTGGTACAATTATGGATCCTGAAGTAACTTTTAGTGAGAAGAGTAACATTTGCAGTAAGAGGAGGCTAATAATTAAAAAAAACCCCAAAACCATAGGGTTAAACCCAGCAGTAACATTTCTCTGTTTCATATTTAACAAAAATATTTCAAAATAGCTATTTTGGGGAGCCAAATAACTTTGTGATGATAAAGTTCATCGTTACACAATAAGGAACATGAACACCACACAAAAGCTTTAAAAATAAGACACAATTCCCTATTTTTGCCAGAAAACGTGTTCTCATTAAGGAATTAAACTACTAAGTGTTTGTATTAGTCCTCATAGAGCTTGCAGGGAAAGTAATACTCGGCTAAGTAAACAATGGGATCAAATGCTAATGTTAACTTTACAGAAATTACCTACTTTGTAAGATTTTCAAGACTCTCAAAGACAAGTTCTGCACTTCTTTTTCTTTTGTAAGAGATACCAGTATGTAAACAAGTCTCTATCAAATCCATTCAAGTATTTTTTGTGATTAGTGTGAGAGGGATTTTCTTCACATATAAACTTTGGTTTTTTTCTAAGTGTCTTGATTGCCAGTTTTAAAGGTCTGGTTAGCTTTTCAGATTTTGTATTTGGTTTTATTATTATTGAAATGTGTATCATACACCTACAAAAGATTTTAAACATTGTTTGTTTTGTTATTTAAAAATCTGCACTGTGTTTATGGCAATAAATAATACACTGTAATTTTCTACATGATGTATTCAGTAAGTGTGTGCAGATGTTGGGGTTTTGGGTCAGTTTTTTTTAAGATACCTATTGTCTGTAGCTATGATCAAACAAACAATAGCTCAGTGCATCCTACCAAGCAGTAAGAACAGTGGTACTGGAGCACCAAGGAATCCTTTGCTTCTAGAGTAATCTCAATATTTAATGATCATAAAGGGAATAAGGGCTTTGACTCAGCAGTAGTTTGAATCCTACATCAAGTAGGGTCAGAATACAGTTTAAGCAAACATAACCATTCACACAATGTCTGCAAAGATGAACCTGTAGTTTATGCAAATTAACTCTCATTCTGTTTATTAGTTTGTAAGGATGTAATAAAATTTGGGGCAAAAAACCTAATACTGTAATATCCAATTTACTGAAGATAGAAACAGTAATCCATACTTCTGCAAAGATGTGAGAAGAGGCTAACACAGTACATTATTTTTAAACATTGATAAAAATTATGCAGTAATTCCAACTGCATCATTGGGACTAAGTAATACTTGAATGGTCAAAGTATTCATTTCATTGCTGCTAGGGAAGAATGTCCCATTTTAGCAGTAGGAAGAAAGGCAGCTGAATTGGAAACCAAGTGACTGAGAGCTAGGCAGTTTCTTCTTGCTGATGAAGGGCCTATTCTGAAAAGATCTTCAAGTTTCTGTGCGTAAACAAGAGATCCATGGTGCTAGACTTCCTGTATTAGTAAAAGCAATATATGGAACTGGAATACATTCCAGGATGGCGCAAGAGACCGAGGCAGAATGGCTACATGACGTTGAGTTTTTTTCCAAATGCTCTCACAATGAATAGAATTAAAGATAAAATACTAACCAGAATATCTTCCAATTTCATGTCTAGGAGATCTGTGCCTGTAACGTACTTCTTCCAGTCTTCCTCATCTTGTCCGTCTTCTCCCATATTGTCCAGGATCAATTCAAAGAAAATTACCTTTTCAGAAATGGTACTGAATGTGTTGTCAAAGCAGAACATGTAATCCCCATCTTCTGTTTCCACCCTGTGTAATTAAGCAAAACGTGATTAACTACACTTTCTGTGCTGGTTCTCAAAAAGTCAGTTTTTGTAAGCATACCTTTCTCTTTAAGACTGACAATCATGCACTTAGAAATAACCAAATCTTCTTTTTGTATAAAAACAAGAACTCTAAAGACACAGATTACACAGTCACAACAAAATCCCACTGACTCTAAAAGCTCAAAATGATGAAGACAGCAGCTTGCTTTCATTTTTTTCAAGAACTTTGAATCATTGTTAATTATTACAAAAAATACACAGTAAGTGAGATTCTTATATTGTATAGTAAAACTGCAGCAAATATTACATATTTTGACAAAAGGACTGGAAAAGTAGGGGACTTTTTAGCGTGTTCTTTGTATGACTGACATGATCTTTTGATATTAGATATGGAGACCTCTTTCAACTCCATAATAATTATTTTTATCCATTGAACATTAACAGCTATCATTAAAACAAAAATACCCTTCACTTCATGGTACAATCCATATAAAAAGCATTCAGTGTTTATAAAAAGAAAATTGGTATTCTCAAACTGTCCTATTAGAAAGTCTTTTGTTATACTAAGGAATAAAAAGTACTCAATCTTCATTTTAGTTGTATTTGCTAAAGAAACCAGAAAAGTTCTTTATGTAACACTTCTGAGTTTGAAGATTTTAAACTTACGTATGAACTCCATCTGATTTTCTTTCATCAAAAACTAGAGTTTCACCTTTTGGGGAGAGCAGATGAAAATCAATGTCTAATCCTGCTCCATCTAGAACCTGTGAAACAAACAAAAATAACCAACCTCCGACCAGTGGAATTCCTGTTTGCATTGCTGACAGCAACATTTTTAGGGAAGGCAAACGTTTTTAGATACAGCAACAGACAAATAAAGAATCTGAAGAATTAATCTGTCTGGATGAGCTGACACCAAATTAACTGGAAACAGATTAAAAAACGGCTCAACCTGAAAGCATTTTAGCAATTTCAGAATCTTAACCTAAATGTGATCTAAACCTGCAAGGCTGGGCTTATATTGAACCTTTCCCTAATTACTTTTAAGAATGCATATAGTTTTATCAACAGGCAGGGTTAGACAACCTGTAAAAATACCAACAACAGATGGCTAAATCTAGCATTTCTATGGCAGATGTCATTGACTGCTAAGTACCTGCACTACTCCCATTTCAGTGGTAGAAATGTTCTAACAAGTCACTTCTCTGTATGTACATGTTACACATACTTGTACACTATGTGCTGTCACCCCTAAGATATCTTTGTTGGGTGAATTAACAGTGTTGAAGACAGGACCAATCCTCTTATGCCAATCAAAGCTGTACCAAAAGTCCTTCTCACCTTTCTGATGCACACTTAAGGTCTGAATTCTGCCAGGGCATTCTCTTTTCCCAAAGGTAGGAGGAACTGAAAGCATTTAGCTTCCTGAGTTCTCAGGCAGTGTCTACAGCATTACAAAGATGTGCTGCTTTAACTGTATAACACAGCTACAGTTGTATCACCACACCTATTGTGTTGTAGAAATTCTTTATAGGGAAGGTGGTAACTGCACAAGGGGGCAGAGAGGGATCATTTTTATGACATTATTTAAGTCCATGCTAGGGAAATTTTTTGTTTGCTTGTTTTCCAGTGAGCTTTTTGTGTATAGCAGTCTGCTCCTGTTGAAATGGAGGGCAAAGTTTACACTGACTCAAACTGACACTGAAGACTTACAAAGAAAAAAAAAAGGATAAAGGACAAAGAAAATTACTAGGTAACACCTGACCGAATTAAAAACCATACACAGTGACATCTCTTTAGGGCTATGCTCCAGTCTAAACATCCAGAAAAGAACCTTTATATTTGCATAGTGTTTACCTTATGTCTTTGGAGAATGACCTGCATCCTACATTAAATATTCCCATGATTTAGCTACTAATATAATTACATACAAAATAAATCTATTTGCAATAATATACAGAGCTCCTTTTCTACACATTGAAATAGAAAGATGAACCATTACTGTTAACAGTAGTGCTAAGAAATTTTCGCCTGAGTGGAAATATGTTATGTGTATAATGTTATACACATTAGTCTTTTCTAAAACAACGTCTTTACTTAGCTTATGATCAAACTAAAATGCTACTCTGTGCAAAATAAACTTCTGTTTGGCTTAGACAGGGCTCTGAACAAAGCTTCAATACCTCTGTCTTTCATTCTTGTTCAGTTCTGCATGTAACAGTATTAGAAATAATCAGGAATTTCAGCTTTATCTTTCAGTTGGGAAACAGAAGGGAAAAACAGATGGAGGGGAAGAGAGACAGATCCTGGCCAACTTCGAGACACAGTAGTAGTGGGGTGGGAGAATATTCAGTGCAGCTTCCCTCACTGTACCTATTTCACTAGAAAAAAAATCCTTGTTTTAAGGAGGAAAAAAAAGTCTGAGATCAAAAACCTATCCCAGACATCTCTGGGAAACTCGACTCTTCCCAAGAAGGACATTAAAATCTTAATGACAGTCTGTTAAATTGGGCTGTTTCTGTAAACATTTCATCATTGAGGTGAAAGGTGTTTAATATCAGCACAAAGATCGGCAACTACGGGTTCTGTGCATCAGCACAACGTTCCTTACGCCTTAGAGCTACAACACAAGGTCACAACCGTGAACTTTCTACATTATGCCCTTTTAAAGGATGGCGACTTGAGCTCTTCTAAACTAGAAACAAAAAAACTCCCCCCCAAACCACCAAAAGAATGTATTAGAATAATTAAAAAGGCAGGTAAGTTAATTTTTAACTCCCGAAGGCAGAACTTCTAACAGTGCACAATTCCAACATGGCTTTGCGGGCGCTGCCGAGGCCGGCAGAGTCCCGGGCAGGGCTGGGCTGCCCGCGGCCGCTGCTCGGGGCAGGGCACCGCGTCCCTGGGCAGGTACTGCCCCTCAGGGCCGAGACTGCGGCCCCAGCAAGGCAGGACCGAGCTGTCGGCATCAGGGCCTGGCGGAGCCGCTGTACAGGGGGACGAGCAGGCGGCCCAGAGACGGCACCGCCGCCGTCACGACGGGATGCGGGACCCCAGCTCCCCTCGGGACACCCCGGGGGAGACGCGCCCTCCCGCCCTGCCCGACCTGGTACTCGAGCTCCAGCGAGGCCTCCTTGCGCATGGGCTGGTAGAAGCACTCCTTGCGGCCGGCGGGCAGCGTGAACGTGAAGTCGCTGTCCAGGGAGGGGCTGAACTCGGCGGCGCCGGGCGGCGGCAGCAGCAGCGCGAGGCACCCGAGCGGAACCAGCAGCAGCCGCGACCCCATCGCGGCAGCGCCTCGGAGCGCGGAGCCCCCGCGCGCGCAGGCACCGAGGGGCGNCCGTGCCTCAGCTCTCCGCCAGCCCGGGCCCTTGGCGCTGCTGCTGCCCGTCCGCCTGAGGCCGGTTCGCTTTCGTCTCTCGTTGCGCTGGTCGCGGGCAGCGAGGCAAGTTTTGCGCATTCGCGTGTGCGCCGTTCGCTTCTCGGGCTCCCCGCAGGTGCACGGGACTGCCAGATCTCTGAGATGCGCTGCGTGACAGATTTTTGGCAAATAATGTATAGCAGGTTTTTCCAGTTTTCATATATGGCAAGTCATGAAGGTTTTTGTACTTCAAAAAGTACGTAGTATATAGAACAAAAGAGACAATTTGTTATTTTTATCTAGTGAACATGGGAAGGACTAGTGTGTGAAATGTAAATTTACGTTTGGAAATTCAGTATTTTCTTCATTGTATTTTTTTTCTCTTTTCCGTCTTTTTTTAATCTTTGCAAATAGTCTTTATGCACATTTAACAGTGTTTTAATATTAAATATTACTTTAGCCTTATGCATGTTACCAATGGAATGTAGTATGTGGACTTGCTCTAAAAGTGGTGCTGATGAAGACCTGCTCGCAAATGTACAGTCATTACAGAATCAGCTGAAGAGAACTGAAAAAAACCTACAAACTGTAGAGAAAGAGCTTTCCAGGTACGAGCGTGTCTGGGAAGGAGAGCCTCCTGTCTCTTGTAGTGTGAATCTGTCCTATTTTGTGTGACGGATTACTGCAATTAGTTCCTTTCGTGCTTTTGGTTTGAATAGTCTTTATGAGCAGCATAATAAAGAAAAAAGGAGTAGTGACTTTTTGCTCTCCCTCCAAACACTAGTACAAGTGAACATTACAGCCACTGCTTCGATGAGATGATAGACTTCCCTCTGGAGGACTTTGTACAGCCGAATTACAACTGTCAAGGCTTTGCCAGCTGTAAGAAGAATTCTGGTAGAACATCTTGGGATTTTCAAAGAAAATCCAAAGTAAATATTTCTCTTCATTACTTCTTTTTATTACTTTGGCTTTCTATTCTTTGCTATGTTTTTGAACATTTTTGGCTGCTTGCCTTGGAGTAGATACACTGTAGCATCGGACAATGAGATCAAGTGAGCACTCTTAAACATAGTATCATTTGGGTATGTTTCTTCTGTGAAGTTTCCACTCCCGCCTTTCAGAACTTGAGGCTTGTAAGAAAGATGGGAACGAAGATTTTAGCGGGACCTGTTGCGACAGGACAAGAGGTAATGATTACAAACTGATTTAGATTAGATGTAACAAGTGTTTTACTTTTGAGAGCGGTGCAACACAGGAACAGGTTGCCCAGAGCCCTGGTAGATCCTCCTTCCGTAGCGGCATTCAAGGTCAGGTTGGACAGGGCTCTGAGCAAGTTGATCTAGTTCAGGTTGTCCGTGCTCTTTGCAAGGTGGTTGGAATAAATGACCTTTAAATTTCCCTTCCAACCCAAACTATTTATGATTCTATGATGTGTTTTTATGTCTAGTCTTACTCAGTATCCACAACTTTGGATAAAACTGTGGAAGAAAATGAACATGTTCAGGAGAAGTTGGATGCCCTTCATGAGCAAAATGCATCTTTGACTTCACAGAACCACTACCTAAAGAACAGAGTGGAAACAATGAACTTTGAATTGATGCAGTCAAAAACAAAAGTACGTATCCTTAGTGTTTTCATCAAAGAAACACAAACCCCAAGACACCCAGTGACCATGATTTTTGAGTTTATAATTCCAAGCAGAATATGCTGGGTTTTGTTTTATCTTAATCTGTGTAAGTTTAATATTTAGTATATATTTAATATTCAATATTAACTTTGGACAGAATACTTTGGAATCTATTTCTCCATGGGCAAAACAGCTATATTAATTATGAATTCCATCTATTTATGTTCCAAAGTTTAGTCTAAAGACAGTAAGTCACAAAATGAAAAATACGCTATGAAAGAAAATAATATTCAGTAATGTATTTAATACTGTACCTTCATGTGTCTGAGCTACACAGATATTAATGGGAATAATAACGGCACAGGAGTCATTTGTCTAGGAAATGAAAATAGTTGATCTCTCAGGTTGGATTAATATTGCTATTTTGAAGAAAGCAAACGTGAGTTAGAAGGGAATATTGTATCTAATAAATTGTTACTGATTTAGTGTACATTTGTCTGTACAGGTTTGTTTCAGGACAACTATGTTCTTTTTTCTTGTTTATATATATATTATATAGCTATGCTTAGTACGTTAGGCTTGAGAAATGTTATCTCCAAAACAGTACAGATAAATAGATAAACAAAATGTTTGACTGCCTGGCACTGAAAGAAGAAATATTTGAATATAAACTTTTGGGGAAAAGCAAGAGACGAGACCAACCTATAAAGAAATCATTTTGCTAGACAGCATATCACACTGGAACTGGAAGGAATGCTAAACGAGCACAAAATTGGACTTAAGGTGGTGTAGATGAACAACCATAATTTACAGTAAGGTTGTAAACAGATGGTTCTTACGTTTCTCACCTGTATATAGGCAAATGTTAATGTAACCCCAAATATGTTTGTATTTCAGATTTCATGTCTTGAGGCTGCGTTAGGTACACATTTAGTCAGCATTCCGAAGTTGAAAGAACAGATTGTAAATTTGGAAGCAGAAGTTTCAGCTCAAGATAAAATTCTGAAGTAATAAGTGTACTTTTAAATAATTTTTTTATTATTGTCTTCCTGCTAGTCCAATCTCTTTTTAGGGATGACATAATTACTGGCACTGTGTGGTCATGTAATCTGGAGTGTTAAACTTTCATTTCAGAGCCATTTATAGGAGGGGGGAGGTGGTTTGGTTTGTGCTGAATGTAGTTCAAGAGACTGAGAAAAAAGAATAAAGACTGGTAAAAGAAACCAGTTTATAATGTGTGCTGAATATGGATGTACCCTTACAACTGGACAGAGTGATTGTTTGCTACATGACCACATATTCTCACGTAACAAGCTTATGTATTTCTAAACATGACCATGTTCTTTGTAACATAAGGGATTCCTTCTTCAGCAATACATTAATCAAGGCAAATGGGCAAATAAAGCTAATGTAAATACTGTTCAGAGGTGGCGGGAAGGCGTACCTGGTTGTCAACCTGCCTTACAACCTCATGTTATGTAATATTCAATTAATATCTCAGTAGTCTGTCTATACAAAATAAAGTAAAAATACCTATGTAAAATTTATATTTTCATGTTCTTTCCCAGTCACACCTCTTGGCAGAGAAAATATGACTTCTATGATCAGAGCTCATGACACAAAGTCAGCTCTCTGGGTCCTTGGCGGTTGTGACACCTGGTGCCTATTTACAAGTCTTAGACACCACTCCAGCCTGCAGACATCCTCCTGGGGAGTCTGGAGACTGAGTGTTCCTCACCTAGTTTTGAGAGTTATGGCATATTTATTTAGCACTTCTTGAACATCATGTGCAGAAAAGAACGACAGAAATCTATTTTCTTTACTAAAAGTTCTTATTTTTTTATTATGCTTTATTTATTTGCTAGAGATGCAGAAGATAGACTAGATCAAAATCAGAAAACAGCAATGGAAAGAGAACACATGTTGCAAAGATATCAAAAGGGCTATAAAAATCTGAAAATGGAGTTAATTGAACAAAGCAAGCAAGGAAAGAGGTAACTAACTAACTAATTTTAATAAATGAGGCATAGAATAATAGAGCATAAGTGTTTATTTCCATTGTTTGCTTTGTGGAATCAAATTACTTTTCTGTTTTAAGGATGTTATTTTTTAAAAAGGGAAATTCTGTGGGAAGGTACTGATTATTTAAATAGGCACATTTAAAATCTTGAAATTAGCTGGTAATTGCAGGCTAATAGCACACACTAGTAACCAGTTTATCAGCTGTTATTTTTTTCCTTCAGAGTGGATGTACTGCAGTGGAAAGCTTCAGTGTCCAGAATATATTTTTTCTGAATTATTTTTATCTTTGTCTTGCAAGAACCTGCAGTTTATGCTCAGTACTTGGTATTCAGCAGTATTCCTTTGTGTGAGAAAAGTGATAAAAGCACAGCTCAATCAAGAGAACATTTTTATGTTATCTTTAATCTTACCTGTCTATATGGTACTGTTGAAAAGGGTGCTGTAATTCCATCTCAATCCCCATTTCCCTTTCCTATTGCCTCCTTTAGCCTAGTGGTTCCGTCACTACTGGGAGAGTTAGGGAATTTGTCTGTTGGAAGTTGCTATGAACATTCCTATCACCTCCGAAATGTGATTTTAAAGAAGTGAGTGGAATAAATAAAAGGATCCCTACCTGCCCTATTAATTTAACTGCATTACCTCGGGCAAAAATTAACTGAATTAATGGCTTTGGAAAGCATTTCTTGAACCATTTAAATGCAAACTCTGCTTGACTTGTGCCTCTACCCATGAAATTACATCTAACCTTCTTATGGCAAGAAAACCTGAAAGATTGTGGGGCTTGCACTGCTGGTTGAATAAATGTTTTGCTTTATGATTGCTCTTCATTCAGAGCATGTGGGGTTGGAACTAGCTATACTTAGTTACTAGTTGCAAATGTAAATATTTTGGTACTTCAGAAAAGCTGAGCTTCTGCCAAATGTTAAAGGCAACGTATGACGTTATGGTTAGTATTAACAATTATTATGGTTTACTTTTAATCATTAATTCCAACAACTTACTATTCTTTACCCAGGCAAACTGAAGTGCTTCAGACTAATGCTATTTTTTTATTCTGAAATGCTTTTATCCCCTTCTCTGAATACTTCTGCTGTCTCCAAACGGACAGCAGTCCTCAGACTGAGACACCAATCTGAGGGCTGGCTGTACTTAGATGAGGCACTGCCCTATTCCCACAGCTCCCTTAGTGGAAGAGAGAAATGTTACTGAGCAGCAGCAATTCTTGTGTGCCTGTGTAGGCTGTCCTGAACAGACTGCATACCTGAGCTGTCCTGAGGTTACTCTGCCAACTTCTTCCCTAATGAGTACTGCTAGGGGAAGAGGCAGCTGCATGGGGTGATAGAGGGAAACAGGGGAGTCTGGGTTGTTTCTTGGAACAGATTCTCACGTGATATCTGGGGCTTGGAAAGTTGGAAGAAGAAAGAAGTAGTAAGAAGCAATTACTGTAGTAGTTGTTTTTGGTCACTGGAGAAGATAGTTACATTAATGGCTGGAGTTAGTGGGTTCTAAAACTGGTTTGAATCTTTTGGTAGAGCACAACAGCAAAGAAATGAAGCTTTGTTGAATGTGGAGGAGCTGACAAGAGCTTTCACAAAGTATAAAGCAGAAATAACTGAAAAATTAGAAAAGGTGAGAGTTTTTTCTTCACTTGTATTTTCCATGGTATTAAGATTTTTCTTCCAATAGGCGAGGCAGCTAATAGGAACAAGTTCATCAGTGAGTCAAGAGGTGGGACAGGGTAAGCAACTGTTTGGCATGATACATTGTTATATAATTTTACACTGTCTTTGCACAGTCTGGATCTTTGGAGTCTGCATCTTTGGATTATCCTAATACTGCTGCTGTTTCTTCTGTCTCCTGCTTGCCAGCTGGGAAGCTTACATTTTAAAAATACAACATCCTTTTAAAACAATTCTTTTTCTCCATATGTATAAGTTGTTCAATAAACCATGTGCTGAAGAAGAGCTAAGATGAAGTCATCTCCCAAAGTTCCAATGATCAAAATTGTTAATCCTTCCTGCCTTATGGGAGGAGAAAATACAGTTAGCTCTTACAGAGAATTTTTTTTTTAATTAGACTTCTTTCCTTGTGGAATAGGGTTGCCAACCACAAATATGCCCTAAAATATTAAGTTAATTTTTTCCTAAATGACAGAAAAAGAAAATTTTTTGCCTCTCTTCTCTTCACAATTGTGATCAATAGTATTGTCTACTAACTTACCAGAAAGGGCATAGTGTTTATAATATTCTTTTAAAAATAGCCTCTTGGCCATGGAAGCTTAATTTATTGCTGTACAGTAATGAAAAAAAGTTGCTTTTTAAGGCTAAAGCTGAAGAAGCAGTATTGGGAAAACGTTTAATTAATTGTGAAAAAGAAAAAGAGAAGTTGAATGAAAAATGTATCAGCTACAGAGAGGATCTAGACATCCTAGAAGAGCAACTAAGGTAACACAAAGGCTTTTAAAAATTCTTTGCATAGTTATTTTAGAAGAAATTGCATGTTGCAAATGTCACTGTGAATGTGCTGCTGAATTCATGCAGTTCAAACCAATACATTTCTACCTCTTTTCTATAACTAATTTTTAAACACTTTAATCCCACATGCTGCCACCCATTCCCAGCAAGAACCTCCCCCCGCCAAGCCTTCTGGGGCAGTGATTCCCTGGGTCTCTGGCTGCTCCTGAGGGCCATGTGGCTGCTCTGGTTTGCTGTGTACCTGTGCTCTGCCCGTGGGGTGCTCGTGCTCGTGCCAGTGAGCAGCACCCTGGGAGTCCCCTTGCACTGCCCGCTGTGGGTCCCTGCCTGTTGCACACCACGTTGGCCGTCCCAGCTAGAGAGAAAGATACTCTTGGCATCTGATGGGGAGGCTGCACTCAGGCTCCAGTGGAGGTTGCGATGCTGACTGCAGCTTCTGGAACAGTTAAACCTGGTTTTGACTGCTCTCTGTCCCAACTCCAGCTGTTACAAGTTTTTATGCTTCTTGTAGGTTTCATTTCAAGCCGAACCCCCCTTTTTTGCAGAAGTTCTTTGGTAATTCCTTCACTGCTTTAATGAGGGAAGCCAACCATCAGCTGGTCGTCTTTAGAATTGTCAGGTTTGGACAAACACCTGCACAGATGTTTTGGGGGTATTTAATTTACATGCATTGTCCATACTCACATTCCTGTCGTAACTGTTGTTCTTTAGGCCATTTTGGCAAGAGTGGGCAGTGTATGAACACTCTTACATTAGCTTGAGTCTCCTTAGCAAGTCTCTGCTTCTAATAATGAAAATCCTCTATGTTGAGCTATACCTTTTAAATATCTTTTTAGGCAATTAAAAGAAGAGAATCACAACACAAAAGAAGAAATTAAAACTCTAGAGGCAAAGAACACTGAAATGACGTCAATGCTGTGTCAGTCTGATCAGAAGATCATCAAGCTTGAGAGCGAACTTTCTGAAAAAGAAATAGTACTTAAAGAGAAAAGTGCTCTAATAAGTGAAAATGAAGAGCTGAGAGCACTTACTGTACAGCAACAAAACCACTTGAAATTATGTTGTCAAGAAATTGAGGATTCAAGGGAAGAGCTCAACATATTAGAGACCATTATTTCTCAGCTGTCTTTAAGTACATCCGAAGAGGTAGAGTAACAATAGAGTCTTAACAGTATATTATGTTTTGAATAATTTTAAGGATTGAGTTATCCAAACTTCTGACATCCTGGTATATGCATCTTAAAATTTGTATGCCAGTATAACACACGAATTAAGGATGCTGTGAAGCAATAAAACGTTGATTTTTCATTGATCTTTGTTTTCTGTTACTTTTAGTTTAAATGGCACCATTTCAAACACCAGCTACTGAGTTCCTCAACAAAAGAAGCTACGTCTGAATCTTGTGGTGAATCAAGTAAACCTTTGATTGCAGGCCTAAGGTATAACTTTCTTGTTACTGAACTATGGCAAGATTAGGCAGTTAATAAGGTGGTATTAGAACTAATGTGTAGAAAGAATGTTAAATAGTTGTCTCCTCCTTTATAATAGCATTAAGTTGGCAATGAAAGAAGCAGAAATTCAAAAGCCTTGTGCAAACTTAACCATCTGTACTGGAGCTGAGCATCTTTGTAATCGTAATGAAGGACAAGAAAACAGCAGGTTGTGTGACCTGGAAACAGAACCTGTCAAATTGATCAGAAATCCAGGAGGTAAGATTGCTGAAATAGCTTCTGCAGTTCTGTCCAATTAATCCACAGAACTGAAATGTTCTGGAGGGATTCACGTTAGTTTTATAGCTTTTTTTTATATGTATCTCTGAGCTAACAGGTATGGTTTGGTTGAGCAGGGAGCATTTTGCCGCCTTGGAAACTGTCATGGTCTCCAGACACAATGTATTCCTTTCTTTTGCTACTGAAGTTCCTCATTCAGCAATAGCCGAGTTAGGAGTTGTGTTGAAATGGAACCATGTATTTTTTTCTTTATGCAGTTTGTGCGAAGGTCTCTGTGTTTTTATTGAGTCTTTTCTCTGTATCCTGCTGCCACAGTGTTTCTGTGATTGCTTCTGTCATTACTGTTAGGACTGCTCCATGAAATTATGTCAGGACACCTATATGATGGTGCTGTCTTTGTTTTGTTTGTTTGTTTGTTTCTTGGGGTTTTGTTGGGGTTTTTGTTGTTTGTTTTCATGAGTCACTGCTTTCAGTTACATTATGGGTTTGCATGTTCTTTTATAAATTCATTTTAAATTAATTTTTTTCTACTTTGAGGGAGGAGAAAATGTCAGCAGTTGGAACTTATAAGCAAACAATTTGAAAAGCTGACGCAAAAATTCCAGAAAGAGATAGAAGAGCTACGCACTAAACTGACAAAAGCAGATGATGAGAATTCTGCTTTGAAGACCAGCATGGCTCAAAGAACCAGTCAGTTTCAAATCATACAGGAAGACCTATTGAAGAAGGCATCAAAAACTAGTAGCTTAGAGAAAGAAGTAAGTTTTTAATAGCACTGAAGAGAATATGCCACTTTTTCTTTAGTTCAGTAATCAAAGATAGTGAAGACAATAGTTATGGAAAAACTGCGATTGCCATATTAATTTTTAAATCTGATTAATTTGAGAAAAATTTAAACTGAACTTTTCAGCAAGCAGGAAGACTTAGCAGCCTTAATTTTTTAGTTCTCAGAAATACTGTTTTAAAGCTGGTGCAGTAGGTGTAGTAGTAGCTTTTCTGCTACTAGTTTGATTTGTTATGTGGAAGATGTGCACAGTCTTGTTGGTTTGGTGTGGTTGAATTAATGGGTAATATTAGGAAATAGGTGTTGAAGGAGTTGTATTTTTCCTCATTAAATGCTACTGTAGTTGCCAGAGAAGAACATCATTACCAGAGAGTCACAAAAGAAAAAATTAAAGCTTCTGCTTTTCTCAAGGTGAATAAGTTAAATTGCTAATGTTTCCATTCTAGTGCTAATGTGTTTGGAGTTTAGCATAATGGGTTTTGCAGTATTTCCTAATAATGAATGTAAATGTTATAAATATGTAATAGCTATTTCACTGATAATGAATTGGATAAATTGTAGGTAAACTGTCCTGAATCTTTCTCTGTAAGTAATAAAATATAATAGATCAACAAAATCAACCAAACAATTTATTAAGAATACTATAGTAGTAGCTAAAATGGAATCGGTGATAAGAAATTGTATACAAATATTTGAATAAAACTGAAACAGTTGTCTACATGCTGTTTTTTGCCATATTTAATTTCAGATAAGAAAGAAATCTTCTCGACTTTCTGCACTTGAGAAACAGCTGGAAGAAAAGACTATTGCTTATTCCAATGCTGCAAAAAGAAATGCTGAGTTGGAACAGGAACTCATGGTAAGATGTTCTCAGTGAGAAACCACATTCCTGTAAAAAGACATAAAAGTTTAACAGTAGTATTCCCTGTATTCAACATGTGTAGACTTTCAGATCTGCTAAATAATCAGTGCAGATTTTAGGGAACACAGGTTTTAAAAACTGAATCTTGTTTGAATTAAAACATCCTTTTTTCCCTGCCTTTGAATGTGGTAAGTTATTAATGAACATACTACTTCTTCCTTGTGGTCACGTGCAATGAAGATCTGGCCCTGTTGAATTGCCATTTGTTTCAGTGAAATACATGTAGATTTGTAAACAAAAAAGTCTTCAAAATGGTATTTTAAAGATTCCGTCTATCCATATGAACACAGAATTTGTTTTTGTCTCTGTCAGAAGTTGTTATCTGTGCCGTAGTCCATCTTGACAGACACCTTGTCTCTGTAGTGGCTGTATTTACTGACATTCTATACCGCTGTTACAGGTGTGACATGCTCTGAGATGACACATGCTCTGTGTCACTTCAGTATTTTCTTTGTTGTTCCTTTATGAAATCTAGAAACCAGATGATCAAATAAAACACTGCTTAATATCACGGCTAAATGTTTTTATTAAGTCCTTTTATTGTTGCTGCTTCCCAGGGAAAAAACAGACACATTCACAAGCTGGAAACAGCTATCAGTGAAGAACATGAGAAAATAACTTCTGCTTTGGAAAATGAAAAGTTGGTTCACTTTGAGCAGCACAAAGAATTGGAGAAACAGATTGACCTAGTAAGACCTTTATCATGTGGTACTGTGTATGAGTGTTATACTTGGTAACTTTTTCCTGTGTTTATTTGTCTTGTAATTCTGAGACACATCCATTTAAAAAGTTATGTTAAAAAGCTCTTTCTTCTCCCCACATTCCCTGATTTTTGTACATTTTCCATTTAACTAGCTATCCAACTTTCCCTCTGAAATATTCATATCCTGCTCAGCTGAAGAGAAATGAGTTAGGAAGAGTACTGTTGTTTGCTCCAAACACCCAGAAAAAAAAATACATATCTTTAGTGCCTGGTGGGTTTAAGGCATGACAGCTTCTAAAAATGTTCTCTTGTTGGCTGAACCTCTGCCAGTCTGAGTCTTATGAGCATCTGTGTTCAGGGAGAACTCTTGGTAGGTTTTTCAGTCTCTAGAGAAGAAGTCTGTTTCTCCATGTGATTAGAAATATAACTGTGATTATTTCTAGCTATTCAAGAAGCTTCTCATCTTTTACTAAAGAATGTATGCGTGTCTTATTGTCTTGGCTGGTGACAGACACACTCTGTCTGCCCTCATTCTCCTCTTGATTTAAAATAATAAGTGCTTGGGATTTCTTGATAGTTTTAAGACTGTGCAATACTGCCGATGGCAGGAATGTATTTAATTTTCATTATAAAAATGATGGGTGAATAGAACTGAATGACATATTTAGATGCACAAATTCGTATTAAAATAATAAATTACAATTTACTTATGCACAGCTTCGGACACAGCTGGGGAAGAAACATCAACAATTCATTGAACAAGAGAAATTAATATCTATTTTACAACAAGAGGTTATACATAAACAGCATCACATTGAATCATTGGATGGGCTGTTAATAGGAAGCAGAGAGGTAAGGTTGGCTCTTGACTTTCTTTAAATGAAAATCAAACAAGTGACTAGAAATAATGAAAAGCATATCCTTAAATACATGGAAAAATTGGGGAAAATGAAAGATGTCTGGTTTTGCTTTTAATTCTTGTTTGAGTAATTGACTGAATCTAGTGTAGTCACTAGTTACTGCTACTACTACTATAGACTGTATAAATTTTAATGACCTTTCAGTATTTTCTGTCTTTATGCCTCGGGATTGCCCCTTGGGCTTCTCTGTCTAATGAAAGGAAAGAGATCTGGATAAAGAATGATTGCATCAATCCTGCACTAGGTGGAAAACCAAGAATGTTCTAGTATGATAATGTTTTATTCCTTTTAACAATGCCTGCTGCTGCAGAATATGAAGTAACATCTATCAGCAACCAAATTCACTTCAGAGTATCATGTACACAAATACATTATACAAGCAATTGTATTTTAAATGCACCAATCTGCATTTTTGTTCTGATTCTGAATGTAAGTTTTTATTAAATTACTGTTATTATATTAATGCTATGTAATATTTATATTTTGTTCTCTTGAATAAAAATATCTGTAAAAACAGGAAATGGAAAATCAAAATGTCAAGAAAGATCAAGGATTGAAGATGCTGGAAAGTCAGTTAACAGAAGAAAAAATCAAAGTTAGTAAACTCTTTGTAATTTTCAAGTAATACTTTTCAAGTTTGCAGTAGCAGTGTATTTCCTTCTATCTTCTATAGAAAAACTGTTTTATATAAATTTATCTCAAGTAAATATTCCGGAAGTCATTTATCTGAAGCATTTCTTTTTTATTTGTTGTTTCATTTTGTTTTCTTTCCTTTTTTTTTAATTAAAAGAAACATGATGAAACCTACAGTAAGAGCTTACGCAATACATAATTGCTTCAGGCAATTATTGTAGTTACAAATAGGGCAAAGTTGTGCTTATTGTACTCCTGAAGTCCAACATGGTCTCACAGAGCTAATGTTTTATATGCTTTTGGTCTATATATGGCATATATTTTAGATACATATGATACTATAATATTGGTCATGTTTTTAGCCATCTATACCTCTTCCTAGTGTTTGCCTGATCAATATTTTCCATATTTATTTCCATATTTTTGCACTTGCAACAGGATTTTAATAAACCAGTGCCATGTGGGGATTTACCGCAGTAGGTTTCAAAGTATTAAATCTTCAGGATGTCAGTAGGAGAAGGTACTGGGGACTTTGCTGTTTTCATGCACTTTCTGAGCTTGTGTTGGACCAATTTTCTATCCAAGTGGCTTTGTAGTACTTGGGATGTTTTCCAGAGATTTAAAATTGAGACACATTGAAATTTCTCTTCAAAAAGCTCTTAAATCAGCTGGAGACAGAGCTATACAGTCCGGTATGGTTTAGAAAACTGGCAGTGTGATTACAAAATTGAAAGCATTAGTCATTCTGCAGCTAAATTCAGCACAGTTCTCATTGATGAGAAATCCTAGCACTGAAATTAAACGGTTATGAAAACCTTAATTAGTGTGCCTTGATCTCTGGGGGGTTGTTGGTTGTAATTTTTACCAGTTCAAGGTTATAAGGTATTTGTTAGAGATGACTCAAACCCAAATGAACATTAAAAGTGTAAAATAGATTAACGGTGTTGACACTGCTCAGAGGTCTTCCTTCCCCGTTTGCTGAAACTCAGGCACTGTCTCCCAGTGCAGAAAGGGAAATCGTGCTGCTTGGTAACTTTTTGAGAAGAATTGTATTAAGATCTGAGTGGTTTTTCTGAAAAACATGTATGTCAACTCACCTACAATGATAATTCCAAATTTATTTATGCAGTTCTATATGTAATAAAACATGATGGATTCATGTTTGGTATTGACCATATGTTTGTTTTTAAATTCTAACTACTGACAAATGCTAGCAAATCTTCTCATAACTGGTTGTCTCACCTGATTTAAACAAAATCTAAAGTATTATAATTTTGAATTTCACAAATAATTTTTATTTTTGAAGACTATTTCAGTTTTAGAATTTAGTATCATCTTCCATGACTGTTTTAATACTACTACGATAAAAATGTAGCTTTTTTGCTGTTTTACACAAAGATGCCTTTTAATACAGTTTTTAGACTAGTTAGTACAAACCATGCCATGCAATTGTAAATAATCTGTTGCATTCACCTAGGTACGACAGCTTGAGTCAGCACTAAATGTATGTAAGGAAGAAGTTGCGCTGTATTTGAGTCAGTCACAAGAAAATAAAGAGATGTTTGAAAAGCAGCTGAGAGAAAGGTCTGAAGAGGTAACAGGTTGTTTTACAACTCCTCTGTACTCCAGAGAACACTTGTTATGATTGATTTAATCTAAAAGTTTGTGAAATAACAGCCAAAATTTGCAACAGAAACTGTGAATGGGAAGTAAGCTGGGAAAAGATGATACATTTTGTGAGGGTAAAGGGAAAAATCATAACTAAGAAACACTGGATAAGTTAAGGGAAAAGAAGCACTAAGATAAATGAATTGTTGAAAGAAGTAACAAAATCAGAATTATGTGAAACAAAGCATTATCTTGGAAAAAATAGAGCAATTTGCAATGTAAGTGCACATAATTGATTTGTTTTTCAACTGTCTTAATGGGGAAGAAGTCCTGAGCATTAGAAAATGTTTACTTCAAGACCCTGAGTTTTATCATACTTTCCACTACTACATGAAAGCAAGAAAGAGTTAACTTTTAATATTAGAATGAATTTTTATTTGTGGGTGAACTAATTATACAGTAGTCTGATCATGTCAGTGCTGGCCTACCTGCTGAGAGGCTTTAGTCAAATGGAGATTGTGAGATCCTGTGCAGGATTAACTTGATGGAAATTTGTGGTCTGTGTCACATATAAGCCTGTGATATTTACTGCTGCTTCCTAAGCCCTAAACCCTATTGTTCTTATACTGCCTGTGAAGGGACTGAATGCTATGTGAAACATCAACTGTAGCAAGTGAGGCTTTGTAATTATGACCACTATTTATTTTCTCAAAAGTAACTTCCAGTCACTACTTCTCTTTGGAGTGAGCAGTTAGTGATTTCTTTTTGATTTTTTTTTTTAAAGAACACTTCCCTTTTTATTTATTTATTTATTTATTGTTCCCTGGAACAGTTACTCCTGGCATTCACCACTGAGAAACCAGACTATTCAACATAAAACAAGTTAGGCGCTCAAAATTCCCTTTTTTATTGGAATGACTATTGTCGTATAGGCAGGAAGAAATAAAGGGGAGGACTGAGAACAAAATCTCAAGGGGAAAACAAGGACTTTCTGAGAAATATAGAAGACTGGCAGAAAGAAAAGTAGTTCAGTAATCTAGAAACTAAAAATCTGTTATGCATGTTTTTAAAATACTGACAAGTTATATTTAGAAAGCAAGAATCAAAACGTGGGGCTGAGAAGTTCGTACTTTCCTCACTTTATTGAGCCCAATTCAGTGATGAATTATGAGACGTCTGTTATGTACTTTTGAAACTGTAACACAACTGAATTCAGACCAGAAAGTTTTATTGAGTCAAAAGTGTGATTCTGTGCTCATTAAGAGAGAATAGCTGATGGAAGTGCAAATAAAAATGTTTTATTGTAATGGAAAATAAATGTCTTTTCAGCTTCATTATTTACAGAAAGAAATAAAAATAAAAGGTCAGAATATTCAGGACATGAGTGAACAAAATATTCTCCTGCAACAAACTTTGCATCATCAGCAGCAAATGTTACAGCAAGAAACTATTAGAAATGGGGAGTTGGAAGATAATCAAATTAAACTTGAAAAACAGGTACAGTATGGTGAGAAGTGTCTACATATAGAGAGAAAATTAAATGCTTTATATATGTTTTCATAATACCTATAAAATCTGAATATTTCTTTGATATCTGAGTTGATAATTATTATTTTAGATATATCTAAAATAAAGAGTTTAGGGGCTTGTTTTATCTTAAGCCAGGTTCTGAGCCATCAAAAATTCTAGCTAGCGTTAGAGTGGCTAAGTAGTTGGAAAATCAAACCCTAGACTGCAGTTAAGGAGAGGTGCATTTAAAATCAGAAAGTTGCATCCTGTTATATATACTAGAAACTATTTGTCTTTCAAATGTGCAGAGTTTTAGTCTTAAATTACATACAGACTATAAAGAAATCTGTTGTGTAAAAACTCTCCCTATGTGAGTTGCAAGACAAGGATGTGTATTTCTTTGGTATGTAATTTAAAAGTGCTCTTTAAATGCCATTTTAAATAGGTATCCAATTTGGAAAAAGAGCTTCAGAAGCAGAAAGCATGTGCAGAAGATGAGTTGAGAAAGGTGGAGGAGAAACTTCGCCTAGCTGCTCAAGAAGCAGATTTAAACAGACAGAAGGTGGATGAACTCACCTGTACAATCAGGTGGGTTTAGTGTAAGTGAGAGGTGTATTCTGCACACGGACACATGGATCAGAACAACTGCTGTCTGAAATGGTGTTCAGCTCTGGGCTTACACACTTCAGTCTCTCTGTGAGCATAGACTGCAAGTCAGAAGGGAAGCTTCTGACCAGCAGAGGCATGAGTTCCTGGAACTCTTTTCCAATGGAATTAATGCATGTCCTGGCAACCTATTTAGCCTTAAGATAGCACTTCATGAAGCAGTTCAATTCATAAGCATGTCAATTTGCTTGTAATTGTAGATAGTACATTCTACAGGAGCTTGCTGGTCTTAAAGAGTATAGTTTTGATTACAAGAAAAGCCTACTTAACATGACTTTTATTTCTATTTTATGCACAAACACTTGTCTTAGAGCGTGTTGCTCTTGTTTTTCCATGGTTCATTTTGTTCTGGTTGCTTCTCTTAGACAGATTAAATTGGAGATGGATCAGTGCAAGAATGAACTTACTGGCATGGAAAAAGAAGTAGTGCAATTAAAACGAGATGGTGAAAACAAAGCACTGCAGATAAATCAGCTGGATATCGTTTTGGAAGAAGCAAGATCAGAGCTCCATAAAAAGGCAAATGAGGGTAATTTGGCTATTTTGTTTCTCAGGCTTCCTTTCATTAAACTATTCCTCTGTATGTGTTAGACATTTTTCCTTCTGCCCATTTCATAAACAAGTACATGTCAGAAAGAGAGTCAAAAACTGATAATCTTTTCAAACCCAAACAAAACCAAATGAACAACACTCCCACAACCCAAAAACCAAACATTTTTTAACACACTCCTGCAAATTCTCACTTTTGTGGTATATACCTTTACCCCCGGTGAAACGTGTAAGTAGTTTCCCTGTAAATTGGTAATGCAGATTCTTAATGTGATGGTCAAATGAGACATTTAGATTTAATAAAGGCATATGCTATGCACAAAAATGCAGCTCTTTGAAACAAACAGAAAACCTCACAGGTCTATGGAAATAACAAACTTTCCAATCCAACTTCTTCCATTTAGTGCAATTGTACCATTGTTTTAAGTCAGAGAAATACCAGCAATTCTGCTTGCACTTTTCCTAGCACTACATATTCAGTTACTGTATTGTCTCTGTACTGTCTCCTTGGCCAGAGGTTTTTAGATATATCCTTATGTTTCAAGTCAATTGTTGATTATGAACTGAATAAAACTAGCAAATACTTAGATACCATAAATTTTTCTTTGTATAAGAAGTCACTGTTTTTCTATATTGTCCTAAAAAATAGTGATACTGAAAATTTATTATAACCACAAGTGCTGCTAGGTAGTGCTGTTGCATGAAGGCCCTGATGTACTGATGTTTAAACATTCTCTTTTGTGGTATGTGTGTAAAATAGTGAATGATTTAGAAGATAAGCTGCTTCAAACTGAGACTTGTCACAGAGAAGCCTTACAGAAAATGTCAGAACTGGAATCTGCATTACAGAATACCTGTGGAGAATTAAAGAGCACTTTAACACAGCTTCAGGAATTGCAAGATGCATTACAGAATGCACAGTCCTCTTTGGAGGAGAAGAACATTGCTATTATGGATCTAAAAACTGAGCTCAGGTAAGCTGGTATCTTTTCCATCACGAAAACTTAGTTGTGTTAGTTATTCCTTAAGAATAGCAAGTAGTTTGGATGGGGTCTTTTAATGTTCTTAGCAGCTGTCTATAATTTTTGGGTGGTTTGTGGCTGTAAGATAACTTGATACTTGAGATCCCCAGCTCATTTTTAATTTCTAAAAGTGGTGCTGAATTCTTTTTGGGGAATTCTGTTTTAAAATCTGCTGAAATTATTTTCTGAATCCTAAAGCTGTGAAGTAATCATAAGAATAGTCAAATTGTCCAGTTTCCTTTCTGACCACAAATTAATGATGCTTTCTTTTTTAAAGAATCCTGATATAGCCAATTAAATAACTTGAATAATGAAAGTATTAGGAAATCCCCACCTGGAGTATAATTAACAACATTATTCTATTTGGATTTATTTCCTTGCAATTAATTCACATTTAGGGTAATATGCTTTAAGTAAATAATAGATCTCATGATTTTCAAGCTGGATTTTGAAGCTAAGCAACTGAATGTGCATTAAGCAATTAAACGTATGAGAATTTCAGGTATTGCAAGGGTGAAATTGAAGACAAAAAGCAAGAACTCCTTGACATGGACCAAGCACTGAAAGAAAGGAATTGGGAACTGAAACAAAGAGTAGCTCAGGTCAGACAATTTTTAAGCATGTTACTGACAATTATTCCTTATGTTATATAGTAGATAACTTGTAAAAAGCCTGCTGGTTTTGGTTGCTTTGATGTATTGTCTCAAACTGTACTGGTTACTACAGTGTCAACCTCAAACCAGCTGTATATTGCTGAAACCTTATGTACCAGGAAAATCAGAAGCCTTATGTCATAACCTGTCCCAAGATTCTTCATTAGTGTTAAAGTTATGGGACAGCTGTTCTCATCTTGATGTTTGCTAAGAGGAAGGGAAGATCTGTGCTGAAGGGTGCTTGGAGATGGTGGATCCCTTTCCTTGTTTGCACTGGAGCATATCTGACTCACATTAAAGCAGCCTCTAAATATGAAATGGTATCTTTGATGTGAATAAATTTCTGTAGCTCACTTGAAATATTTTCACTCTTTTGGTCTGGCTTCAGGACCTGATGCCCATCATGGGAAAATTCTGCTTCTGTCACTTATAATAAGGCTCTTACTAAAGGAGTTACCAGCCTTTGCATTCAAGAATATTTGAGGTTCAGAGAGGAGGAGGAGTGGGGATTTGAATAAATCTGTTTAAGGAACTGACACTGTTAGGAAGCCAGATCTTGCACTGTATTTTTGCCACAGTGAGCTGCTCCAGGAATTCATCAAAGCATTTGATGAATCAATTTTTTTTTTTTGGTTTGGCAAAGTTTGAACTTCCTAATGAGGTGGATTAGAATAACAAACTACTCATATTTCTTTGAAAAGGAGAACTAGGCTTGCATTCTGTGTGTATGAGGACCTAACATATTCAGTTATGGACTTTTTCCTGATATTCCCCTTTTCTTTTTATGTTTTGGCCACTATTTAAAATGAAATAGCTAGGGTGTAGCATTATATTGACTACTGAGAGAATACTCTTGAGGCTACAAAGGATTGATTTCATTCACTTTGCTCTCATAGTTTGTAATATTGCTTCTTAAAATCTGCATATTAGTTCAAAATAAGATATTTCCTTTTCTTCTTTTTTTACCTCTAGATTACTCAGTTGGATATGACAGTTCATGAACATAAGGGAGAAATGGAGCAACAAATAATTCAATTACAATGCAATTTAGAGAAGTCAGAGTTGGAAATTAAGGAATGCAATAAACAGGTAATTCTTGCTTAATTAAAAACAGTTTCTCCAACAAAGGGCAGCTAATTCTGTGAGAAAGTCTGGTTCTGGGACACAATGGCTGGCCAGATTTAATCTAGAAGATGAAAACTCTTTTTATTGTAGGGAGAGGGAAGGAAGTACCTAAATAATGTACCAGTAAAAATACTTTGTCAATTAAAACTATAAATTTTGCAAGGCTATAACAGTGCAGAAATGAAAACCTATTTTTTCGCTTGATATGATACAGCTTCCAAACTTCTCTTTTAGTAAAGAAAAATGTAGACAAAATAAAAAATTGACAGAGGAATCCAAAGTCAGGGGTAAGAGTGACAGTATTTGTGAGTTTTCTTTGTTTTGCGCATTTGATTTTTTTTTTATAAAATTGCTCTGACTTTGGTAAAATATTGGTTCTGATTTTACTGCATTTTCTGTTCAGATTGAGAGCTTAGAGAAGAAACTCCAGTGTTCTAAAGATGAACTTCGTGAAAAAGAGTTTGAATTGCTCCAGAGAGATCAGGAAATAAATCAGCTGAAGAAAAATAGAAAAAAATAATTAAAGAAAACAACTTAGCCTAGAAGCTCTTGGAAAGGTAAAACATACCTTGGATATACAATAAATTACCAATTTTTAATGCCATTACTGTACTGCGTAGAAGAAATGATACGGTGTCTCTTTAGCATAAGCATCATTACTTCTCCCAGAATCACTGTGTTTTTTATCCTGGTGTTTGCTGAATCTTAATCCCCTAAAGTTAAACTAGTTTTATTATTTTAAAATTACAGATTTAATGGCACACTCTTAATTGTCTGCTTTCTGTGGAGAAATTTAATTACTAATTATCTTTAGGGACCTGATTTTCTGGCTATGGACGACATGGTCTTCCTTGAAATGAATCAAAGCAATATGCTGTATGATGAGAGCTTCTTATGACTTAGGTACCTACCTTGTGAAATTTATTGCATCAAAAGAGCACTGAGATCTAGCACGCTTGTAGCAACGAGAAGTGAGAATGTTTTGGCATAGTGAATGGGACGGTGTGGAGAGACTCGAGAAGACAGATAATGATATGAGTTATACAAATCTTAAGTTTGGTGCACAAATCAGTCACTACAAGTACAAATGTGATCTGAGATAAACAGGCTTTCTGCCGAAATAAGTTCAGTCCAAGCTAGAGCTCAACACCTATGGCCTCTGCCACTTTGGTTTATGCTGCATTTATGTGTTTCTTTTCCTGAGGGTGAGGTATCAGAGAAGCCTTATTTCTGTGTGAACACTGAAGAGGTTTGATCTGTATTCTAAATCATGAGGGCTTGGCTGTGTCACAGCTGAATATGAAGGCTGTTTCACTGCATATTAAAGCAATTCCATCTTGAATTCTGTTAGGTTATTGATGATGCTCAAGAACAGGACAGTGTCTGCTGCTACCTGTCACACATATTAACAATTTCTGACTTTTCCTAAGGGCTGATTCTGAAGGAAAGAATTTCCTAGCTAGCCCCTGTACAATTGCTGACTAGACCCTTTCTTTCCAGACAAATTGTCTTGTTTTGGCTAAGGAATACCAGGTACCTAAGAACGACATAAGAAAATGGACCTTCTCCGGCCATGTTCCTTCAGAGACCTGGGATAAGGAATGAAATTTTATTTTCACTGTGGTGCAGTAGATAAAAAACCACTGGATTTGAGAAGCATTCTGCATAAAATATGAAATATATTGCAGAGGGCTTCTGGCTCCACTTAGAATATGATATGGTTCCTTCTTTGTTTAAAAACGGAGTATGTTAATACAATGTAAGAAAACACTTCCTCCATTAGTAACATGTTGCAGACTGATTGACCAGTCCTCCGCAGAAATTTTCCGTCCTAGTTCTAAAAACTAAATTGCTTCATCTGTCTAGGGAAAAGCAGTGGAGAGGCAATGTGTATGTCTTGCCCAGGGGTACAGTGTGTCTCATTCTTTTTCTTCTTAATACACTACCTTCCTTGCTTGTTACAGAAAATATATTAGTTCAGGGAAGGAACTGCTAGGAGGGTTGATTTGTGCTCTGCTCCCCTCTGTCCCTTTGGGACTCATAAAATAACCAGGTCACAGAGTTTTCACTTGAATCATTCTTTGTTCTTACTCTGCTTCAACCTGTAGTGAAGATTTTGTAACAATACAGCACTCTGCTACCCTTAGAAGTTGTGAATATTCCAAATAAAGGAACTGAAAATACCTTGCTGAACCTTAAGAATTGCTCTTTCATTTTTCTGGGAAATTGAAGTAATTTTCTTTATTTAAAAAAAAAAAAAAAGAGGCAGATTGGACTCATAGCAAACTAATTTTTTGTGACCATAGTTCCTTCTGAAATGAGAAGTAAAATTGTATTGAAATGGTAAGTGAAGTAAGAAAAAATTAGTACTTACAATGATTGACTTTCTAAAAGAGTGATTTTTACAATGTTTTTGAAAAATTGTGCATAACATTAAAAAAATTAGGAATTATTGCAATAATCTTTCATTCATTAGGTGTAAGCTGCTTATATGCTACAAGTGTTTCTGTACAGTATGTATAGCATTCCTCATAAAGAATGAGCACCTAGATAAACATGGATAGATAAACAGAGAACCAACATAATCTCTTTTAAAATTTATAATTAACATGAACCACAGTATAATATGATGTGAAATAGTAGTGCCTGATACAGTCTCTTGTGCTACAGCACTAGCTAATGTAAACGTTAATGTAAACAGCTAAAGAGACCTAAAACCCGTTTTTTTTCTATAAATGAACTGCTGAATAATTAGATGCAGCATATACACTTGCTTGTAAAAGGAGGGGGAAGGGGAAGCCAAAGCTTTAACAAAAGAACCCCAACCTCAAACATGCTGTGTTTGGCTGCATGTGTTTCTGCATACAGCTTACATTCATGTTGCTATTTGTCTTACTCTGTGTTGGTGAACATCATAGGCTTTTTTCCTCTTGGTACTTGAGACCTTGATTCTGTTGATAGGGTTTTTACAGACACTTCCTGAACTGGTAGAAACTTAAGTTGTTAGCAACTTAAGAACAATGCAATCCAACATGAAACCTTCAGCCTTACACAGAGGAGTTATTCCAAAAGACAGTGCTCATTTAAACTGTACAAAGTTTTTACAGGGATTTGTATATGAAGATTTCTTCTCAAAAACATTCTGCATAACATTTTCCTACTTCTCTGCTGGAATTTAATATGTATTGGAAAATTTGTAGGTTGTGCTCTTTGAGAAAGCAAATGCACTTCTGTTACAAGGACAGTGAACAAAAATGCATTAATAACATAAATCTAGGGGTCAGAATTTGAGAAGGCAGCGATGGACTTGATACCTGCTTTTAGTTTTCTTGAATTTGTGAGGCAACTTAATAATGAAAAGTAACGTCTTGCTACAAATTGATTTAGAGATGGTAATTACAGACCGATACTTTGTTTCAGGGACAAGAACTGTGAAGAAATGACTGCTGCTGCCCATTGGACAAGCAGCAACCCAGGAATGCTGTTGCTGGCATCGTAATGGTGCATTCAAAGAGGAAATTTAACACTGTATTTCTACATAAGGAATGTTGTTATTTGTACTGAAGCAGATTAAACCTTTTTATTTTGCCAACAGTTATTGAGATTATTGCTGTCATACAATTGCATATTAATTTATTTTTTATACTTAAGAATAAAGTTTATTTAAGTTGTAGGGATTAATTTCAGCTGTCATCTTTTTCCAAAGTTTTTAAATTATGTACTTGTTTAATATCTCACTTCTAATTAAAAGCACAATGGTACTACCTTCTTAGCAATTTTTGTTTGGGAATGTTTTATCTTTTTTTGTACACGTGCAGTGTTGCAGACACAACATCTTATTAAAATGGACCTGTTTGTAAGATGTTTTGGGACACTGATTTGATCATAGATGCTGGCAAAACCTGCTTGCCTTACTCCAAGCAGTATCTTTCAGATGCAAAGGGTTCTGGGACAGGGCCATAAAGCTTGAGCCTGTTTCTTTCATTATTTTTAATCAAACAAAAATCCATACAAAAATTCCCATTGATTGAATTTGCATCATAACTATGTGGTCTAAAACATATTTATTTCCAGGTTTCCAAAAGTACTACACAATTTAGCTGGCATGACTGTCTGGTGGCCCCACTTTTATATTTACATAAGCATCAGAAACTGCAAATATGGTTTTGAGGCCTCAGTCTAAGTCTGATTAATGCACACATGATTTACATGCATTAAGACATGATTCATACTTCAGAAAATCAAGTTACTAAAGTTATTTGATGTAAAGAAGAGGAACAGGACTGAATGTATTTCAGTTTAAATACCAGGCCTCAGTTAAGTGTTTTGCATGTTAAAAGTGTATCTCAACCAACAAACCTATCTGAGGTATTTCAGAAACTCTGCAAGTGGCAGTGTGCTAAACTCCTTGGGCAGTACTGGCTCTTTCACTTTATGTAAACACGTTCCACAAATGCCACATGTTCTACATTAAGTGGTTCTACAAAAGCAGCCACACATTCTGCTACCATTCACAAGGTCAGGATACACTCATCTAAAGTATTTCTGCAGTTTCAGATTATTTATTCTGCTATCATGAAAATTATGATGTGACAAAAACCACTGTTACTTACAGAAATAGATATATTACGTGTTTTAAATCAAGCTATTTCTTTCTCTACATAACTGTAAAGGAAAAACCTTAGAATTAGATTGACCAGTGCAATAATTACAAATTAAACTACTTTTATTTTTTACCTCTCTTTATGCACATCACTTTGCCTTCAGCCTAGAAGTTTATGCCTCAAATTTCAGACAGATTTTTTTAAAGCAGCAGAATATATAAGCCCTTCAAACCAGGATTTCAAATGGAAAATATAACCCATCTGTAATTACAGCTGCATCCCAACACTAGTGGAATTCCACTAACTAGCGTTGTATAAATCCTCATTTGCTCCTCCTACATGCACTAAATATAAATGTGCATGAGCAGCAAAAGCAATTTGCCTAATCTCTGAATCAGCTAAATAGCATTTGCACTAAAATTTTGTCTGTATACTAACTTATTGTTAAACTGTGGGTCAAACCTGATATATAAGTAGAATCATAATTATATATAAAATTTAGATGGTTTGCTATTTTGTTGCTTGCCTGAGAAGTTAATGATTCCACTTGTACTGTTCAAGCCAATTTATTTCTTTTGGAAAGGATGGACTTTTTTTAAACATAATTTCAGTTAAATATTTCCGTAGTGTTCTACTTTTCTTGAGTTACTAACCAATTTACATCTATGCAAATCCTGGAACACTACGTCCTTTCTTCTGGAGTGCGTTGCATTAACGTGGGGTTGTTGAGTTTTGGAAAACATTCTACTGTGTATAATGGCATTGCAATTAGCTGAATGCTGTTCATAAGGCCAATTGCTTATTAAGGTCTTTCTTTTTCCTGTCACTCAGGACAGAAACAAGGGACTGATTTTCTTCCCGAATAATATGCTTACCAGTTACTGTATGTTAAATATGAATTGCACTTAAATGCCAGCCCAAATGTCCCTCTGTTTAATCCACAGTTTAGATGCAAAATATTTTCTCCAAAACTTAGACATCGGGCTAGTCCTTATTTTTTTTTAAATTTCTGACTTGTCAGTTGCAAAATCAAAAGTGTTGAAAGAGATTTCAGTTTTAGCAAGAATGTAGTGGAGCTGGTCTGTTCAACATTTCATGTCAGTTCTCTGCTGCAGCATATTTGCTCACTTTCTCTGTTCTTGGTTAGGAACACTGCCAAAAGGAAATGTGAGGAATCTGTCCAACAACTTGTCTCTTTCAGAATCCACATCCCATTTCTCAATTTGGGGGTTTTTTTTGTAATGCCTATTAGGACTCTTACAATAGTAAGACAGCAGGGGAGAAATCCGTTCCTCAATCTGTTGCAAAAGAACCTGGAGGGTGCTGTGGGTGTAGGAATTCTGAACAGCTTTAGCAGAGGGATACCGCTCTGGGGGCAGTTTACTTTCCACAGATGTGAGTGGTGGGCTTAGCACTACAGACCAATTGTAATTGTGGCAAGGCTTTTCCTGCCAGTACTGTGCAAGCTGGTTATTCTATTAAAAAAATCCATGTAGTTTACAAATGCCTCAATTTATAGATTAATCAAATTTTGTATTAAATATAATCAGTTTTGATAATGCAGATTATAAGCACATGTAGGAGCATCTGCTTCTATTTTGTTTAGTTGGAGATTATCCCTTAATCATGCAAGGTCCAGGTGTGCATTTTCAGATTTGTTGACTCAGGGAAGCTGGAGATAGCATTAAAGGCCAGTCACATTATGCTGTAGTTACATTTACATTGTTGCTCCTCTGAAGAATTGAACCACTCAGTGAAAAGAATGGCAAGAAGAAATGTCCTCATTACAGGTTGCTCCTCAGGAATTGGACTGGCATTAGCTGTAAAAATGGCAAAAGATGAACAGAAAAGATTTAAAGGTAACAATCTATCTGTTCTTTATCTTTACAAAAGCACACTATTTGAGATGGTGCTGGTTTTTTCTCTGTGATTTAATAGGTGGTTATATTCAGTTTGGTGACTTGTTTCTGGTTTGTTCTCCTCTTCTACTGTCAAGAAAATACAGTGAAAATATACTGTTTTCTGTAAGCCGTTGACATTTCTGTACCTGTATTGAAATGGAACAACTACTGGAACTGAATAGTTTACACACAGACACAACAAAAAAAGACAGTGATATAAAATGAATAGCTGAAAATATCAGTAGGATTATGCTGTTTTGGGTATACATTCACAGCTGTGGTTAACTTTGCTTCTGGCTACTAAAATCTGCACATATACAGGCCCATGCCCATTTGAGGACCAAAGCAATGAATTTAAGTAAACTGCTTCTGAATTTGCAATTTTTTCCTTAAAGCACATTTCATTATTCCAAGCCTGTGTAGGCGTAAGAGGGTGAACAAAGGGGCTGGGATTTTTGTCATTGCTGCAAAACATGGTATTTGCTATGATTGGAAGTGCAAGGTGAACGCAGCAATTTGTGGCAATTCAGTCTCTCCTACTTACAGTATTTTACTGCTAACTGACTGGATGCAGATCTAGAGCTTTCTGAGTAATTAGGCTACAATAATAACTAATAAAATTAATTTCTATTTTGAGAAGTAGCTTACAAAAATAGACATTCTTTCAACCTAAGGAAGTGTGTCTTCTACTTTATAATAAAATGATGGTTGTTCTGCTAAATATGTTGATGGTGATTTAAAAAAAAAGGGAAATCTGGAATCCAAAATTAGGTTTTGGGTACCTAAAAACAATTTAGTGGCATAATTTGATATCTGTTTTTTAATATATTCGTGATAGTAGTGTCTTTTTACACCGCATGCTCTTCATTATGCATGGCTGTTTAATTCTTCTCTTGAATTTCCTGAAGATTTCAGAGTCAGACTGGGAAATTAGTGACAATATATGTTGAAAATATAATCTTTTAACTTCTAGTTTTCATCTGGTTTCTATCACTGATATTTAAGACCTGGATGTGGAAGCATTGTTCTTTAATACTTCTCAGTAAGACTGTCCCAGTAAAGATTTTACTTCTGGTAAGTGTTGCTTCTGGTGTGTTGCAGTGTACGCCACAATGAGGAATCTGGCCAAGAAAGAGCCACTGGAGGAAGCTGCAGGTCACAGGCTGGGCAAAACCCTCGAAATTAAACAACTGGATGTCTGTGATGAACAGTCTATTAGAACTTGTGTGAATAGTATCCCTGACAGAAGGATTGATGTCCTAGGCAAGTACAGGATGTGTGTGCTATGAACAGATACCAGATTTCAATAAAACATCATCTCAAATGCCCCGGAGAAGTTTCATTCATGTATTTTTTAAATTATCAAAGTAACAATAGTTACATAGTATATTCGGTTCAAGGTTCTTAAGACTTCATGCAGACATGAGTGGATTAAATCTCACCCTGCTTCTATGAAGTAGGGAAGCTTGTTTTCCCTGTTTACAAAAGAGAAACTTGATCACAGGGAGGTGTCTTGGATAAAATGATACATTATTTTGGTAAGTGTGAGAAATTTTGCCTAAACTGGCACCTTCATGAGGAAGACTTTCTACCCTATTGATGAAGCACAGCCCTTTTTACAATGAAGGTAACAGCTGTCTGTACTAAGAAAGCAATAGCAGTTGGAAATTAGCAGGTAAAAGAATAAATACAAAGAAAATAAGGATATTTCCATTTTGTATTGAGAATTGAAATTGTACTTTACAAATCATTCAGCAAAAAGTGTTTTCATACTGTTTTACTAAAAATAAATATTAGTATCTTAGTAAGATGGAAATGCTTACACCATCAGCTATTAAATCTTACCTAATAGAAAATTATGGACCTGCCTTTTTCTGATTAATTATTAAAGCAGTGCTTAACAACTGTTTTTGCAAAATTTATTATACTCTAATTTGGCATACTACTCCTAGAGCAGAATGCCAGTCCTGTCATCATTCCCCACTTATAAATATCCAGGAGGCAAATAAAAATCAATGGAAGTGTGTGGTTTGGTTTTTTTATTTTGTTGGGGGGTTACTTCCTCTTGAAGATATGAATGTTAATAAAACAAAAAACAGACCAAAATATGGCTTGGTCTATCACTTTTTGAAGATTTCTGTTTATTGCTATGGGTATTGACTGTAGCTTCCAATTCTTAATACTGAATTATAAACAAATACAGGTATTTCTTGACTCCTTTTCCTTTACATTCCTTTATTTTTTTATAAAAAGGTCTAATCAGAAATAAATTAGTTAAAATGCAAAATACCAGATAATATAAATTTGATTAAAAGCATAATTAAAAATAAAGACATATGGAAATGTCAAGTGTATTTGGAAAGCTTTAGTGACTAACATATTTTAATCCTTTCTTTAAGGATTATTTAGGATCATTTAACCCTTAGTCCTCACATTACTTTTAAATGCTTTCCAGTAAAGATTACTAGTTTATGTTAATGGAGGTTTTTGCTTGCTATTGTCTCCCATTTTGTGCAGTGAGCAATGCTGGAATGGGGCTCATTGGACCTATTGAATGCCAGACCATAGAGGAAATGAAGACTGTGATGGATACCAACTTCTTCGGCCTTGTTCGACTCCTGAAGGAGATTTTGCCTGACATGAAGAGGAGAAAGAGTGGGCATATAGTTATAATAAGCAGTGTTATGGGAATACAAGGTAAAGTTGGTTTTTCTATTTGCTTGAACTAAGAGTTGAGTATTCAAAATCTAAAGCTTTCCTCTTTTTATTAAAAAAAAAAAAAAAAGAAAGTAGGAGCTGCCATATCTGACTCTTGTGCTTTGTAATGCTGAAGTTCCAGTTATAAAAAGCACCTGATGGGTTTTATTGTTTGTTAGTACACAGCTACTCTCACAGCATTTTAACAACAAAACCTGCAGAGTAAATTTTTTTAGAATTTTAACTTAAACTTTATCATTTTTTTAAATTTTATTGTTGTATTTTTATTATCTGGAAAACAGGGCTCAGCACTGCTTTTCTCTTTCCTCTTGGAAAAAATTATGGGAACAGACAAACATGCTTACTACACTCTGCACAAAATAATAAAATCCAATCCCAGCCAACTGTACCACTTTTTTGTAAAGTTTCTCATCTCATAACACTTGAGAGTCAAATTTTAGTGACAGATAATGATATTCCTGCTCTCATGTCCCATCCTGTCTAACTGTATTGTTTTTCAATTATTACACCTGTGACATTGATCTTACCTGGATTATTTTGGTGAGCAAGGGTCCTCTGTCAAACTCCAAGAATTGCTATTTTAATACAACACTTACCCTCCACCTAAATGGACTGATGTAATGCTTTTTCTAAATCACTCGATGCAAGCTGGATCTCTTGCATAATTGTATCTCCTGCATTACACTCAGCTTCTGTGTTCATCTAGAGCCTATTAAAGTCTTGCTGATAAATAATGCAGATGGTATTATATGTACAGACGCTTTCATATCTTAGACTACAAAATAATATCATCCAAGGAGACCACAGCATCAGCTAGGGGGAGGAAAAGCATTAGTCAAGCATCTTTCCTAGACTAAGCAGTTTTGAGAACATAGGCAAAAATTAGTATTTAGATTCAGTATACACAAGGATTTTTCTTATGTTTTCCCAGCAAGACTGTAGAAATTTTGGGAAAACACATGAGTTTTAAAAACTAAACTGTTAATATGTTGGATACAATCACATTCTCAGGATGTTTTCTTTGTACCATCAGGCATCTTATTTAATGATGTTTATGCTGCATCTAAGTTTGCTGTGGAAGGATTCTGCGAAAGTTTAGCTATACAAGCGCTCAAGTTCAAACTGCAGTAAGTATTGATCCACTGGTGTAAATGGCATTGATCCACTGGTGTAAATGGTATTGATCCACTGGTGTCAGTTGTATTTTAGATAGTTTAAAATATATTCAGAGGTAGGAAAAAAATCTTTAAAGCTTGCTGCTAAACAGACTGAGAAGCCCTTGAAAACTGTACGTCACAAAAGGCATAGAAATGCCCACACTCTTCACATTATATAAAAAGATGTAGATGTTAAAATAAACACATTCTCTTGAACAGTTAAAGGCTATTTAGCTTTGGATAAAATACAGTTCATGTAACACTTCTGAAAACAGGTTCTTACATACAATATCACAGGAATAAAATTATAACATCTACCTGTGATCTTTTCCTTTAGAAAGTATAATGGTCTTAGGCAATTCATGGATAAAAATGTTCCAGGGCCCATCACAGAGACTGAGCAAGTGCAAATCCATCAGAGTGTTACACAAGGTGAGATACCTGTAACAAAGGGAAGTGGGAGGAAAGTGAGAAGTGTGCTGTACTATTCCTAACATTTTAGACAGTATTTAAGAGACTGGTCCTGTTCATCATCTGTGGGACTTCGGGTCTGATTAGTGACATGTGTATTCACACTCATGTAATTCTGCTACTGTTCTTTGTGCAAAGTCCCATAACTGGTAAATGTCCATTGCACCTCTGTGTGCCTAAGTGTTTAGGCCTTGTGGAAAAAAAGACAGCTGCTGATGTGGAATTTCAGAGACAAAACTGTGATTCTGCATATTGCTCTGCAAAGTTTGGAGGGATTTAAAATAAAACTAATGATACACAGGATACACCACAATTCATAATGAGATTTCAAGAGTATAAGACACAGCAAAAAGGAGGTTAAAATGAGGAAGTATAATAGGAAAAATTCAAGGTCTAATGGGAATAGTGATGCAAGAGAAAAGGCTTTAATTCCAGCAGTAACTGGAATTCTGCTGTGAAGGTCAATAACTTGATTTATTTCTAAAGATGAGCCTTTAGAACACTCCTTGAAGAACTCAAGTCTAATAAGAGGCCCAATCCCAAAGAGTGTTTTGATAAACACAGTGGCTGGGAGTTATTACTACCTGAGAAAAGAACTAGGAGAAATCTGACCAGTAACTGTATCTCGGTGATTTGCTATAATATGCTACTGAATGAAGTAATTTTTTTCAGATTTGGCAGCAGCCAGAATCTGTCCACCCACAGTAAAAGTCTCTATATTGTATTTTATTAACATATAGTGATGGGATCCTAAATGTAACACTAACAGCTTGACAAGGAAAATCCATGTTTGGGCAATTCCCCCATCTCTTTCAGCTACTTCTAGTATTATCATGAGAAACAAAGAAACCAATGCAGAATTTTGTCCAGACAGTAGTGAATTTTGTTACCATCCATTCATTATTATTCTTAGTATCTGGTAAGTTCTTGTGAATAAATCACCCTTAGATTCCACAGCTACAATACAGCAGGTAACAACTGCACTCACTTATGTCATGAATTAAGTTGCAGCACTTCTCTGAAAATTAAACAATGCAAATTTCTACTACTATAAGTGAATTGGTAGGAGGAGCAGGAGAGCAATAAAAGCAATGGATTGCCTTTACAGAAGGTACTGTTATATACTATTTGCTAGTGCAACTCTTCAATATCCCTTTTGGAGAAGGATTAGGGGTGTATTTGCCATGGAGGATAGTCAACAACCAGAAGACCTTTTTTTTTTGAACAGGTTAAGTTTGATTGAACCAGGCCCAGTGATTACAGAGTTTGAAAGAAAAGTATTTGAAGATGGAATGAAAATGGATCTTTCAGCCGCAGATGAAGAAACAGCTGAGATGTTTACTAATATTTACCTTAAAAATTACAAACAAATTTTCCAGAGTCTGGGACAAAGTGCTGAAGATGTTGCAGAGGTAACTCATCAAAAATTCATCTTCTTTTTTTAAATTATTTTTCTTTGTAATTTATGAATGCAGTGGTTGGTTGGTGGGTTTTTCTAGTAGAAGTATTAGATTTGATTAAATGTAATAAACACAAAAAGTGTTTTTAAAAATTCAAGAGAATCTTCAGAGTTTTAAACAAAAGCCTATAAAATATTAAAAGAATGTTCATTTTGAAGTATTGAAGACAACTATGAATTGTAATTTAAATACCAGTGAGATATTAGATGCCCTTTACATCCTCTGGTGAAGTCTGAATATTCTGCATTGTTACCATACATCCACCCAGGGTTCCCACCACTGATAAAGCTCTGTCCTCTCCATCTCACTCATAATCCCTCCACTAAGGGAAGTTCACTCAGCCACCCCAGACCACCAAGGCGCAATAAAAGAAACATGGATGTTTCTGGTGCTTGGGGCTTCCAGCAGGAAGACAAGTTTAGGCAAGCTGTGGGAGGGCATGATGATTTCAGGCGTTTGCTGGTAAGGAATAGCTTCAGTGTCAACTGAAGATTCCCAGATCTTGCTGCAAAATGGACTGTCTTGATCCTTTCCCAGTGAACTGTAGAAGATAGGATCTACCTACTGTGGCATATAAACCACAATAATCTGGAAGACTACTCAGGATACTTAGGTGTCAAATGCTATCACCATGGTATAGAGAAACAGAAATAGAACTAAGAATAAAAAAGAAATACTTCTTATGGTCTTTAAATATTTTAAGAAGAATTTCTAATGAAGTTCTAATAAAACTGTATACAGGATTTTACATAATTCTAGCACTTTATTCTTCTATTTTTCCACAGTTTAACTGAAAATTGGGTTTTTACTTCACTATCTTGGTAAAAGTTCTTTAAAAATTCTATTTCTCCTTCTCTACAGCATACAGTAAAGATAATTCTTGCAGAAAATCCACCTTTTCGCCATCAGACCAACACTTTATATACTCCAATGACAACTCTGAAGTATGCAGATCCAAATGGAGATCTACCCATTGACATATTCTACAAAATGGTTTTTCAGCACGACAAAATCTTCAGTGCAAGTCTCAACTTCATCAAATTGCTACGGTGGAGAAGCAGAAAGAGCTTTGACCTGGGAAAACCCTCACAATAAGTATGAAGTTCTATAATGCTAATTGGAATTACTTCTTGTAGCTACTGATGACACAGTATGTTGTTACTCAAATGCCTTTGCTCTGTAATTGTGAAAAGTCATGCAAGATGTTTGTTTGAGCTTAGCTAAGATATTCATTTCAATGTATATCTCTTGAATGTTACAGTTTGCAGAACCTTGCAATTAAAATCCTCTAATGATAGTTTTATTCTGTTAAGTGTTTGCTTTTTCCAGAGATGTTTTCTTAGGAACATGAACACTGACTGGTATTTGTGTATTCAATATTAACCTGGCGCCCTTCACTTACTAGAATATAATACACAGTATGCAAAATATTTAGATTCTTAATATCATAAAAATATGTTTTTACTTATTAGGATAGAATCAGTATAGTAATCCCTCAATCACACTGGCATTCTGATTTCCAGAAGTCAGATCTATTTATCAGCAACATAAGAGAAAGTCTCATCAATCTTAAAATGTAACAAGTAGAATATTCATTATTCATATATATTTATTATAATATTCTGAATGCTTCCTTTATGTGCAATAGTTACTAGCATATTGCACATAGGGAATAATAAAATGTTTTTTAAAAGCATCTTAAAATAAAATCTCTTCTTACTGTCTGGGTACTACTTTTTGAAAACAAACTATTGTCAGTAATAAGTAATTTGAATCCATTAAATGCCTTCAGTTCCCTGAGTGTCTGACAGAGCCCTCTTGTTCCAGGCTATCCTAATAAGTATGTGTTAGACCAAAATTCTATCATGCAGAGCAGGTCTTTTCCCTTGCTTTTTTTCAGCCTAGTCCTACAAGTCAGCTGAGGCCGAAGGGTGCCTGGGCTGAAGTGCTGTTCCTGCCTGGAATTCCTGTTCCCTGACCTCCGGCCTGGCCACGGTGCTGCCCGGGCTGAGGCGAAGGCTGAGTGTCCCTCCGGCCTCCAGGCTGCAGTTTCTCAGCCCATTCCAGCAGCTCTCCATGTCTCACCCACAGAGCCCAGCTGGAGCTCACTCGGGATGCAGGAACTGGCTTTCTCTCTCCTTCAATACTGTCTCAGTAAGCCAAAATCTAATTCCATGCTGGGACTTGCAGTGGCCCTGCCCTGCCCTGCCCTGCCCCTCCCCAAAGGAGCTCAAAGCTCCTGCGGGTACCAAACACTGCAGCTAATGCAGGACTTGCTCTGCAGTTGTGACCCTTTTGGTGGGGCCCAAGGTGCAGGGACCTCCCTGGGACAGCAGGCAGGGGACTGAGGGGACAGCAGCATCTGCAGCAGCCTCTGTGCACAGCTGGAGACCCCAAGTATGTTCCTAATTCACACCTCCTGCAAAACACCGGGTGCCCGCAGCCCAGCATCAACGTATGGGTGGCAGAGGTGGGAACAGCAGCTAGGCTGAAACTGAGAAAGCAGGAATTAAATGACAGGAGAGTGCTGCTGGAGCTGAAGGGAGCCTGGCAATTCGCCTCTCTGCAGCCCGAGATCTCATCGCCACCCGGTGAGGGTCAGCACAGTGTACGGCTTGGACAGAGACGTCCACACACGGGCTGGGCCCGTCAAGCCCCTCAGTGTCGCTCAGCTGTGGTTGTCTCTGGCTTGCAGCTTGGGCTGGGCTGCACTCCCGGGCGGTTTTCCTTTGCAGCACACAGCAAAGCACGACCAGGACCGTGGGTTTTAATGGGCCTTCCACAAACACCATCGTTGTGGGACTAATTCTGTCTCATACAACCCTCACACTACTGGTTATGGAGTCAGTGAAAGCAGAAAATACAGTGTAACAGATGGATGCCGAGGAAAACAGCCATGGCTGCAAGTCGTGAATATACTGGGGATAAAGCGCCAATCCCGTCCTGCTTTGGGGACGAGCTTGCCGGGGCTGTCAGACCCTCTGCTACAGCGGGAACCCAGGGGAAGGGCAGGCGGGGCCGGGGGGGAGCCCGGGCGGGGCTCGAGCGGAGCTCCTGGCGGAGGGGGGCGACTAAAGGACCCCTCGCCGCCGCCGCCGCCGCCGCACGTGGCGCCCCGGCTCTTCCGGCGCTCCCGGCGGCGGAAGCTGTTCCGGTTTCCGGCGGAAGCGCCGTCCCTCAGAGGTTGAGCCGGAG
>VZTH01018404.1:598844-620592 GCA_013397815.1 Aleadryas rufinucha
CCCCGCCCGCCCCCGCCGGGTCCCCGCGCCCTGGAGCCCCGCGCGGGCGCTGAGCGCAGCCCGTGAGCCGAGCGCAGCCAGGATGGCCTCGTCGTCCGGCAACGACGACGACCTCACCATCCCCAGGGCTGCCATCAACAAGATGATCAAAGAGACGCTGCCCAACGTCCGCGTGGCGAACGACGCCCGGGAGCTGGTGGTCAACTGCTGCACTGAATTCATCCACCTCATCTCCTCCGAGGCCAACGAGATCTGCAACAAATCGGAGAAGAAAACTATCTCCCCGGAGCATGTCATACAAGGTGAGCTTCCGCGGGCGCTGTGCCACTGCAGAGTCGGGCACCTGTGAGCTGCTCCTGTCCCGCTGCCGCTTTTTCCTCTCCGTAGAATACAAAAGGCAGGGTCTCGTAAAGGTGTGGAGGAAAAGCGTGTGTTGTCCGGCTTGCCAGTCGCACTGCAAGGGAGGTTGTCTTTGTGTGGTTAGAGCGGCTGCTGGGTGTGCTCAGGACCAGCTCTGGTTTTGTGCTTTAGAGAAGCCTGTGATGCTTTGAGTGAATGAAGTCACCAAATCTCTTCGTCTTTTTCGTACCTGTGAAACGAGGTCTGCTTTTTGGAATGGATATGCAGCGTGTTTTAAGATTCTGAATGTATTAAATGTCTTTCTAGTTGGAGATTGATTATGTGGGGCCCAGGCTTTATTCCATGGTATTCTTGTCTGGAATCCCTAAAGAATATATTTCTTTAGGGCTGTCCTTACAGTCTCATTGTTTAATGTTGGATCTTCGTATCTGTTGCAGAAAGCATTTAAACGTGACCTATGCTCTTGTATCTTTCTCTGCTGTTGACTTCCCCTTGCTTGAATAAAAGGCGAGTTCTCTGTGTCTCGTTTGTTTTTCTTTAAATTCTGTCGCAAATAAGGAGTCTTCTTGCCTCATCCTGAAGTCTGCATTTGGCATCTTTTGTCAGAACTAATTTGCTTTGCTTGTTAAGACAGGATTGTTGATACCAGTGTGTGCTGCAAACAAATTCATAGCAGCAGTAGTGAAAGAGTACTTTAGTCTGCTGCCTGGGAGAGATATTCACAGCAGCATTTGTAGTAGAGCTATTTTCAGGACTGTGATGGTATCAAGTGAGTTAAAAAAATGTTGTCATTGTTTAATTTTTTTTTTTTTAGCAATATTATCTGTTTGAAATAAAAAAAATAATTTGATTTGTTTGAAATTTATTAGCTTGCTCACCAGAAGAGGTTCAAGTACTCGACGGGGTCATGAACAGCAAAAGAAAATATGTAGTGTGTATGAGCTTTAATATTAAGTAAAATACATGTAAGCTTGCAAGTTTAGCAAAGCAGCTCCATCACAGAAGCCTAGGATGTAAAGAGTAAAACCTATGCTTGCTCATGGAAGCATACTTTAGGTATGATACTCTTTAATACATGGACAGTTTCTTCAAGTCACCCCAAGAAACATTTGAGGTTAGTTCTTAACACAGGAATAGACATGATCTTTAAGGCTGAGGGCAATAAAGAGTTTATGTGTCAAAGTATTTTGTGCCCAGTAGTGGTGGTCTGTAGAAAAGATTTCACCTCTTGCTGTCCTAGGCTTAGTCTGGGTTTTTTGGAATACAAATTGAAACTAAAGTGAGTTTGTATAAGATCAGCAGGTGGTCCCATGCCAAGTGTTTTGCTGGGTTCTCTGTACTTGTGTTATCACGTCTTAGAATTAGGAAAGATTATTTTCAAATTAAATCTATACTTTCTAGTAAAATATTGCAATGTATCCATTTTTGTAATGTTCTAGAGATGGAAGTTGTTGTTCTTGGATTTTCTGCAGTGCTTATGTTTAGGGAAGTGTATTTGCTATTAGCTCCTTTCAGATATGGGTCAGTTGGCAGATGATCCCTCTGTGAGGTTTGAGGGTTTAGGTCGCCCGTTTTGGAAACAATGATTGTGTGTATAGGTACAGAGCATTTCAGCATTTTCATCCGTCTTCATGCATTGTAGATACTTGCTGTTTTGAATGCCTCTTAATGCAGCTCCATGACAATGATGCTAACAAATTAGGCAATTGAAATCTGTTTGTTGTGGCCATCCGTGTATCTTTTTCCTTCTGAATGCTTAGAAATCAAGTGAGGCTAATGGCCATCACATCACACCTGGTCCAGCCTAAGCACAAGGTGCTGCCAAGAGGAGTATTTTTGTACCCTCTGAGATCTGGATCTGGCAATTGCAGATACAACTGACCCTGTGGCTTTTGAGAATTTAGGGCAGAGCACAGTTTCCTCTCAGGTGAGTTTGCTGGCTGACTGGGGCTGTAAACAAGAAGTTACTGGACTGGAAACAAGAAGCAGGCCAGAGGAAGGGGAAGGAGGCACTCTGCACTTGGAGACACTGTGCTATTGGACTATATTAGAGGTAGCGTGAAACTGCGTTTCGTCACTGTGCTTAGGTGTTCAGCACCGTGGTGCTTGAGACAGCCCTTCTTTTGCTGCACTGTTACAGTGATTGTGTTGCCATTTGCTGAGCAAGAACTCTCTCTACCCCTGGGTTATACCTCAGATAGATGAGGTCCTTGCTGCGTTCTGTTGTGTGGTAGCACGAATACTTGACTGGCACAGTGCTGTCAACAGCATAGGGAAAGGAAAGCAGAGGCTTCTTGCATCCCATTAGAGATCTGATTTGATAGATGTGCTCAGACTATGCCAAGCACTCACTACTGGTAACGAAATGCAAGGCAGCTTTCTTGGAGAGTACCCAAAAGCACTAAGGCTATGTAATAGTTGTAAGTGGACATCTTCACATTTATTGTTAAAGTCCGCCATCAGAAACCCAGCTGTGAATCTGCAGCTTTAGTAAGCAAATGAATGTTCTTCCATCCTGGAACAGAAAATAGAATCATTTGAGTATTATAGGGCTTGTGACAAAGCAGGCTTTTTATGAGAAATGAAATTTTCATTGAATTCTGAAAATGGTGACTTGTAAAATCACCGTTTTTATGAAGTTGGTTACTTTGATTACTTGGTCTACATGGAGCTGTTGTGCAGTAAGGTAGGCTGTGGATTGATGTCAAATCTTGTAGCTTCTTTTCGTGGACTTTTAGGATACTGACTGTGTGTATATTATCACTTAATTTAAAAAAATCCCACACAACTGTTCATGTTTAGGATTTTATTTTGGAAGTTCTTTTTTCTTTGAAAGGAGCATAACAATTTAAAAGTCTCGGCTATTAATTATTTGATTGTATAAAATAAAAGTAGCACTAACTATGTGTCACTGATTACTCAGAGACCTGCATCTTCATGCAGTCATTAAGAGTAGAAGGAAACTGGGGAAAGTATAATTGTGATCTGGTGTTTGTAAATATGAGTTGTGTTATTCCCCCAAATGCTATGTTTTGGGAATGTTTACATTTGGTGGGATAATTCTAGCCTCAGTAAGATACTGAATTTTCAGCAATCTGAGTAGGATGGTATGTTTCAGACTCAAAAAGTAGAAAGGCTTTGAGTTTTGATGAAATAGCAGCTCTGATAAAGTAGTAATCCCTTGTCCCACATTTTAGCACCATGCTGGTATAAAGAGATCCATATTCCTTCCATTCATGTGTTCTGGAAGGCCTTGATGTGCTTCAGAAAGATGGTAGATTTTGTAAGTTGTTTCACAGCCAGTAGAATTTTGATGCAGTAGATTTATGATGCATTCTTCATACTTTTGTTATATTGAATAATTGTAAAGATCTGTCTTGGATGTATCACATGGAGGTTTTTAAATTTATTTTTGTGTATGTCTGTGTTATATTCAATACACAATTGTAAGTTCTTTCCATTAATTTATTTTCTTTTAAGGACCATTTAAAATTTCTGTAAAAGCTCATCTTGCTGTTAACTTCAGATTTGGCAGTTGTTCATGTTCTGATGCAGCAGATTGCCAGCCCTGGTCTTTTGACAAACACCTCTGGTTTTGCCATGGTGGTTTATCCTAGTGGTGTTAGACTTGTAGATTTCTTCACTTTGGTTAAAAAAGTATGGCTTGGAAAAGTTTACTTTTTACTGTATATACTGTTTACATTTTAAAATTGAATGAGTTCTTAAATATCTGTAGAGTATTAAGATAACCAGTTCTGGACTATGAGACATGGATTTGCCTCCTATATGCTGAGGCTGGATGAAACAGGTTTCTGAAGCTTTTTGGTAATTCTCCTAGAAACTGTGGGCTATTTGGAAAAAGCGTTTCCAGTGTCTGTGTGTGGGCTGAGGCTGAACTGGCATACTGTCACTGAAATAATTTGATTATCTCTAAATCAGTTTGTCTTTTAACTTTATTTTTTTAAAGAAATAAGTATTATGTAAATTCCTTTGCCAGGTGTTCTCTTTAAAGGGATGGTAGTGCTGTATGACTAGATAGCAGCACCGACAGCCCTGTTGAAGAAGACAGTGTGTGAGTTGTGTCCCTGAGAACAGGTTGGAAGCTGAAAACTTAGAGAATGCCTTTGGGTTATTGTTTAGATTATGGTACATTGACGTGCTGCTGTAATTATGGGTAGGAAAATGTTGCTTACCGAATTAGTGTTAGAATATTGTCCGAGTTACTGTAACTAAGATCTTGTTTATAACAAGTTGTTGATTGCTGTTGTGTAGTTTAGTGCTATTTCTTGAATAGCTTGTCACAAAAGGTTGAAATTAAGATAAAGGTTAAAACAACTCTTGTACTGTAAACTCTGAATTGTGTAAATGCTTGAAATTAACCAGGTTTTTCATTGAACTGATACTTGTTTCTAGTATAATTGGTGTTTATGCAATGTTTCTAGTATATTCTGTAATAGGTTCACTTAGGGTGTGTGTGGAGGCATGTCATAGTAAATGATGCATGAGGAAACTGTGCCTTTTGTCACATGTGCTACCTGGGTTTTTATAAACTTTCCTGATCCCTTTGCATTCCTTAAAAAAACTGTTGTTGCACAAAGGATATAGCTGCATTACAGATTTCTTTGGGCAGATAAAAGTGCAAGATTTTAGTTTCTGAATACATTTTAACATGAAGATATATAGAAGGGGTGCTGTTGAGAAATAAAACAATAAAGAGCTTATACATAACTTTATGTAGCTTTATATGTGTGAACTATGCAAAGCTAAATTTCGGCAACTTAACATATTATTTATTTCTGCCTCACTGAAGGGTCTGTGATCATTTTACATGCATCACTTTTGCTCTGTTATAGGTTGCTAATTTACCTTCTACTGAAGACTTGCAAAAACTGGAAAAGTAGAATCTCCGAAACATAATTCAGATAGGAATTCAGATAGGAAAGACTTCTTAGCTGTATAAATTATGTTGGTTCTAATATAGAGAAGATGGGAAAAAGATGTCTCTTGGAGAATAATGCGTATCTCTAGCAAAGTGTATCTGGAAGCCTCGAATCCTCTGCAAGTGCAAGCTTCTTTGGTTGTACTTGACGAATCTTAATTTTTTTAGCCTAAAAACATGTATTCCTAAAGGACATAGCAGAAGAGAGAGGGGGAAAATAGCTGTTCAGTCTTTTTAAGAACAGAGATTTTTGTCACCAGATGATAGGAAAGTTATCATATGTTTTACTTTTTTTTTCTTTTAAATAAACAAGTCAGTATCTATTATCAAAAACTTTGTAAAAGGTAAACAATGTCCTTTCTTTCTTTCTTTCTTTCTTTCTTTCTTTCTTTCTAGCACTAGAAAGTTTGGGGTTTGGCTCCTATATCAGTGAAGTAAAAGAAGTCTTACAAGAATGCAAAACAGTAGCACTAAAGAGAAGAAAGGCCAGTTCACGCTTGGAGAACCTCGGCATTCCGGAAGAAGAGCTACTAAGGCAGCAACAGGAATTATTTGCACAAGTAAGTGAAGCAATACTTGTCCTGATGAGATTGGAATAATTAATGCTGCGGGTTTAGGGCCACACAAACATGCACACCTCAGGAAGTATCCCCTTCTTTGTGAATTGATGTGGCATCTAAGATGCTATTGGCCTTGGCCTGTTTGAATTGGGGAATGTGAAGTCAACAAATAAGATGCTGCTGCTTGATACTTGTGCGATTTGACATACAGGACTTTGTATGTGAACGTATTTCATATCCTAGGTTTAAAAAGCATGGGCTTTTGCTGCTACTTGGGTATTTCCAGTCTATCATGGAGAATACATTAAGAATTACTTAGTTGAGGAAGTAAAAGAATAACAGCTGGTGTTTTAGGAAATTACCAGTTTTGAAGCATTAAAAAGTGAAAATAGCTTTTCTGTTTCTGACCGTCAGTGCGCAAATGTTATTTCTTATACTTGGAAAGAAACTTTATTCTTGGCAAGACTGAAATTGAGTGAATTCATGCATACATTTTTAAAGAGGCCATTGAGGCATGGAAAAAGCATGTGCCTGCAAAGAAGGTACACACACACACACACACACATTCTTCTTCATCCCAGCCTTATCCCCTTCCAGCTTTTCCAGATAGTTTAACCTCTCCCAATTTAACTGACTAAAACCCGATTTTATATATTTATCTTTCTACACCATCTTTCTCTCTACTATTCTCTTAGTTTGACAGGACCATTCACTAAACTAAGAGATGGGAAAGTTGTCTGGTGTTTCTCTTTTCTCTTAACCAAGGCCAGAGTCTTATTTTCTCACTTTGCTTACTTTGATTTCCTCTGATGAAAATGCTTATTCAGTTAATGTCTGATTACTGTGACCTTCTGTCCCCTTTGCTATACTTGTATCTTGCTGAAACTGTTGGTTTTTGTCTTATAACATGCCAGCTACTTCAATCTTCATTGCATGATGAATTTTAAGGCATTTAAAATTTCAGCATACCATGTAGCTATTGCAGTGAACTGGTTACGAGCAAGTCACATGTGCCTCACTCTTGTTTCACTGTACTAACATTAGAAAGACCAATATGGCTGCTTCTGGATTTTGGGTAAGATTTACAAATAATAGTCAGTTTGATACCTGTTTTTTACTTACTGTTTTGTGCAAATATTAAGGGAGTACTAGCTCCAGAGTATCATTGAAAAAAAGAAATTAAAAAAAAATTGCTGAAACCACCTTATGCAAGCCATGCTTTTTCTAAGGAATGACAACTTGAAGTATGTTCTTTTAAACCTCTATTACTGTGCCTTAGCTTCTAAATTAAGACAACTCATGTCAGTTTGACAAGATTGTATGATTGATTTTTAAAAATAGTGTTTGGTAATATGGAAAATGTTTGCTTAGATTCAAGGATGACAGTCTCATTTTTCAAAAATAGTAGCTGTGATGTGCTGTTGGAGGTACTGTAATTAGTCTTAAATATAGTTACACAAGTGCATGCTTATTTATTTGTGTTAATCTTTTTAATATTCTAGAGCATGACACTAATGCTGGCTTCTCACTCTGGTTTTAAAATACCTGCCTGTTAATGTTATGAATGTTTGACAACTCTGCCATGGATGGTTGTAAATATTTGAAGTCAGGGGAATGGCTTATCCTGATATTCATGCATGTCTAAGTTTTTGTGCAAGACAAGGGTCTTGATAGATTTGGGGATTTTTTTTTGAGGCTTCCTCACTGGAGTTGTGCAGTAAATGAGTTAAGTTTACCAGATGCTTATAGAGCTTCTTGGTCAATCCAACTCAATGGAATTCTTCAGCATGTGGGGTTTTCTTCTCTTCCCATTTCAGAAATGGTGAAGTGTTATCATTACAGATGTGGCAGTGAGGGTGGGCGCTGACAGAGTGATGCATCCAGTGTGAAGTGCTGAGCCTCTGTTTCCTGCAGCATGCATGCGTATCACCTCATTGAGCGTACAGTAAACTTCCCTGTACAGGGGCAGGAGGGAGCCCTGCTTTATCTCCTGTCTGATAAATATTTGTGCCTTCCTGTGTGTGCAGGTGCTGCTGTCTTTCCTTTAAAACTCTCTGAGGTCTTAAATTGTTTTCCAACCCTTGTAACTGTGCTACCACTTGAAGTTTGAAATGCTGAAAATTTTCATTGAGATTTCTGCATTTGTAAAACAACTTTTTTACTGCTAGAACAGAGGAAAATGTGGCATTTTGTAAAAATAATGGAACACTCCCCTTTTTATCACATTGCTAAGTAGAAAAACTGGGTTTGATTGTTTTCCAAACATCATCTTTTGCTATCTTCTGGTTTGCAAAACTGTAAAAAATTTTGATGCTTTGGAAAATAATCGGAAAATTCAGTGAGTGCAATAGGATTAGAAAGGAAAATATTATAGCCTTAGTGATGACTTGTAAAAGTAGAAGAATAAAAAAGACTTAAAATTTTTCATTTTGAGAACTTTTTCTTAATGTTCACTCAAAATAGAAATTGAAGTTTAACGCAATCAATTAGTATATTGTTGAAATCAACAGGAGTTACCAAAAAACAGGTGAAAACCCTGGATAAAAAAATGAAGATTCATCAGTTGAACTATTTGAAATGTTTTGGTAGAATCTCTTGTACTTTTCAGTAAAAGACTGTACTACCTTTCTGTAGCAAAGCCATCCTCAGTTATCATACCTGAATTTGAGAAGACCTTGTCTAGCTCTGTTTTGCAAAGACTGCTTAGCAAAGTAAGAGAATGGCTTTCTTTGTTTTTGTAATAATGTATGCCTCTGTGGTTCAATTGGATGATTTCATGATTGGAAGTTTTGTTATTTGTAATTAACAAAGCAAGGCTGTTCTCATCTCTGAACTGTGATTAAATGCTAAGATCTGTTGAAACTAATGTCTAAAGTTTCCTTTGCTTTGCCTCAGTTAAATTTTTCATTAGTCAGTGGTTCAGCACAGTCCCTACAGTGGAACTTAAGAACACTAGTTTCTGTCTGTTGTTTTTGTAAATGTAAGGCCTCCAAACAGTGGTGTCTTCAGAGGGAGAGAGAATATAGCTAAACTTCTTGGTACAAATAATTAAGGTACTTCTAGATGTGATTTTTCATGTGCAATTAATAAAAAAAAATAAAAGGAATCTGCAGGTACAGATAAAAATGCTTTTAGACAGAATGTGTTCTAGAGATTCTTCACAAACTATGTATGGCCTTAACAATTAAATTCATATCTCTAGGCTAGACAACAGCAAGCAGAACTGGCACAGCAGGAATGGCTACAGATGCAACAAGCAGCTCAACAGGCACAGCTCGCTGCTGCTTCAGCCAGTGCATCCAATCAGGCAGGATCTTCTCAGGATGAAGATGATGAGGATGATATCTGAAAATCACCAGCTGAGTTGTCTTACTAAGAAGTACTTTTCCTGCACAATGAAAACAGTGAAATGAATGCTTACCTGTAAGTTTGTATGCATCGTGGACTGGCAGTTGGTATTCTAGGGGTGTCTGCTCTTGTGTGCTGTACATGTATAAACTGTCTTTTTTTGAACTCTTGAAGATTTAAGGTTCAGTATCATATCAACTTTGGATTTTTAATGGTGTATATGGAAATTTTAGATAGCAGTGCGTCATTTATTTGATCAATAAACAGTGTTACAATAAACAACATGTTTATAAAATATAGTGAGATTTATACAAAAAGCTCTAAATCCACATTTGCATTTCTTCCCTTTTAACTAAACTATGAAATCTTACTTAGAATTTTTAATTGTTTTTTGGGGGAGTGGTACAGTAGACATAATCTGTTCATGGGAAAAAAAGTAGAGTTCAGCATAGAAGAGTCTGAATTCTTAGTTCTTTTTAAAATGAGGATGTATATGGCAATAAATATTATATATGCTCAAATACCACACTTGTTAAAATTTGAAAATGATACATTTTCACCAAGCTAGGAAAAGGTATGTTTAATAGGAGTTGTACAAATTCAGTCATTTTTTTTGTATAGGGGTGAAACAAAAATAAACCCATGGTTTTATTATGACATCCTTTTGACAGTCCTAACTGAATATTTCACTTCAAAGACTGCCTGGTTTGAACTAACTCTTCTATTACTTCACTCCAGTTTAATGTTAACTGTTGTTGATGGTATTTCATAGTCCAGATTTATTCATATTGTTGAAATATAAAGCTGGAACTTAAAGAAACAAAATTGTTTGTTCTGCTGATGTGACTGGGAGTGATTAAGTATTCAAGCCCAAGAAGGCAAAAGCTGACCCTAACAGTGTGTTTGTCATAAAAGAGGGAATTTATTTAACCTTGATTAGTCATTGTCAGCATAATGCTAACATTCTCCAGACTAGATTGCCACTGGATTACTAAGATACCTTGGTGAAAGACAACATTTTCTTCACTCAGATTGGTTTGTAGGTAAGTCCAGGTTTCTGATAAACTGTTCCCCAAGAGTGATCAGCAGCAATACATGAAACAGAAATGATGTACTTGTCCTTTTGATAGTTCTGTTGATTTAATGGATGAGTGGCTGTCCTTTGTGTTGAAATAAAGCACAGTAGTGTCCATTGCTGAGTTTTAATGTGTTACTTGAAGTAATACTGGCATATCTTCTGGTACACTAATCTGAGCAGACTAGAAAAGCCACTTGCATGCTGCTGTAGATGACCCCATAGCTCTTTAACAATGTGGATGGTTTTATTAACTTATGTCCTCAGCAAGTTGCTCTGGTTAGAATTCTTGAGGAGGGCTGCAGCAGTCTGTTTACATAAGGATGCAAACAGCAAATGATGGGCCCATTTTTACATAAAGATCTGAACAAGATACAATTGGCATGTGTTCAGATCTCAGTCACATAGTGACTTTTGATTTAAATTTGAGATGTGTTAAGTTGCATATTGAATAAATGTGAACAGGTCTTTAAATGCAGTAATGCAGTGAAGACTCAGAAGAGTATTTGTTTGAATGTTTAAGTTTAAAAAAGAAAAAAAAAACTTTCCTGGATACTACATAAAATATGTTAGGCAAGGTTTGACTGAGGAAGTGGCTTTCTGTAAAGGTTTAAGTACCAAAGGTAGAAAATCTAGTCTAGTGATACAATGTTAATGTGCAGTGTTGGCTTTTCTAATTTGTACTGTAACACCTTCACACTTTCTATTTTAAATGAGTCTTTTCCTTCTAAATAATGCTAGGTATATTTTCACACCTTTCTTTTCTGATGCAGAAATCAGGTTAACATTTTACTGCATCTGGTATGTATGGTGTAATGTTTGAATTTTTGTGACCTTTCTTTTTGGACATTCTTGTGCTTTTTTCATATGCTGTATTCTTCAAGCAATAAAATTCTGATGTGTTTTTATAAAATTGCTTTTATATTTAATGAACAGTCTGTCTTCTTCATTGCCTTTATAAACAAAAAAGTTAAGACTACTTAAACCCTGTTTCTATTTTGGCTTACTGAACACTTTTAATGACCTGCAGTCTTTACAACCTGAGTGCTGTTGGATAGTATTGCTGTTCACTGGTGTTGTTACTGCTTGCAAACCATATTTCTGGGCTTGACCCATTCTCTTTCCTCTTGGGAATTGCATTTAATGTGTATGTGTTTTTATAACCTGACGTTCTACACTTGAGAAGTTGAACAAAAGCCTTGTAGATTGTGTACCAGCTGCTGAAATACTTTCACAAAGTGAAAGGCCACAGGCAGAGGCTGAGGTAGTAAGAATTTAATTTCATGTAGATAGTCATGATTAGAGATGACTTATTCAGCCACTCCTCCCCAAGTATGAAAATAAACTCTGGCACTTGCAGGGAGAATCTTCACTGATCTTTCAACAAATGAATTTTGTATTACTTTGCTGTTGTGCTTCTGTGCAGGAGCTGCTCAGTGAAGACGGAATTCTGAATTTATGGTACCCCTGATGTTTTTGGTACACCAGGTACATGGAGCATAGTTTGGTTTGTGAACTGTATTGTTGCTTTGTCTCACAAGAAACATGTATAAGGATGTGTCTGTTTCTTAAATATTGAGTTGATTAGATTATCTGTGGGTTTTCCATAATTATTCTGACAGTTTCAGAGTGCTCAAGTGACTTTCTTACAAAATCTTTCTTTTCTATTACTTTAATAAAGTGCATGTCTGCATGACATTGTGGATAATGAATATAGTTGTATTTACTACACTGAGGTACTTTTAAAGGAGTATCTTAGGGATTCTAAACATCAAATGCCTCAACTGGTATTTGACTTTCAGTATTGGCCTGCGGCTAATTGAGCTTAGTTTTGAAACACCGTAATTTCTGCCACAATGGAAAATGTCCCTGAAAGCCACAAATATAAATTATGTTCTTCAGATTTTGTAAAAGTACCTCCACACAGGAGGACTGTGTGTAATAATGCTTGGTTGATCATTTTGTATGGGAAGATTGTTTTCATTTGAAACAAAGCCAAGTAAAGGTGACTTGGCATTTGAAACAATGCCAAGTAAAGTGACTTAATGATCATTGTGGAACAGCCAAACCCTGACTCTGAAATGTGTACCTCATTTTAGTTTCCTAGTGTTGGATTGTGATTTTGTGTAAACTATGCACAAAAGAATGTGGAAGGAGGAGCAGGAGAAGTGTAATATGAAAGGTAAAGCATGCTATGGGTAAATTTACTTTTGGTATTGTACTATTAACCTGTCTGACATGAAAGAGTTTTGCTCTGCAGCTTTACAGTGAGAGCACATCAGTGGGATGCTGGCCAGCGTTCTGATGGATTTTGCTTACAGTCAGTACTAGCTCTTTGAGCCTTTGGAATTGTTAAAAGCCCACTCAGTAAATGTGCCATCTGGGACTAAAGGATGCTGCATGGGTGCAACTCTGTGATGAAAAAGAGTGTCTGTGAGCCTTGCTGTAGGCCCATTGAGGTTTGCTGGCACTCAGGACCCATAGGTTCCTTTTCAAAATATGTTTGTGCTTAGTTTGAATTTTTTTCCCTGATTTAAATGAGTGCTTTTCTTTTTGATGCCGCCATAGCTACAGAAGTCAGTAACTCTGAGAATTTAATAGTGGCTTTGGAAGGACTTACACCAGTTCTTGGGTATGTGGGGCAACAAGTGTGCTAGAGCTGTGCATTTCTGGAAAGAAACAGATTGAGTGAAAATGTTCTGTTCTGTGGTACTGTGCTGTAATACAACTGAAGCCAATACCTGGGGAGTGCAGGTTTTGCAACAAAATAATTCGACAGTGAATCCAATTGGATATACCTAATTCCATACATCAGCCATGGATAAATCCAATAAACATGGGTTTTGCTGTGTGGACGGGCCTAGCAGAAGCTTCAGTAATCTAGAAATCCATAATAGATGATGCTCCTGCATATGTTGGGGAAAGAGACATTTGATTTTAGTTCTTCATGGCCGCGATTTATTGTTGCATCAACTACAGGAATACATGAAGACTTCTGTCTCACAGCTTGACCCAAAAGTTCAGGTAAGGGTGGGTAACACTTGTTACAACCAGTTTAGGTTTTTTTCCTGCATTTTAAATGGGAGCAGCTACTATGCTTTACATATATGGGGTGAAGATTTATAAGAGGCATATTAAAATATGTAAAGATTACACTTAATTTTAAGGCTGAATGTTCATATGGTTCATTTTTGTAATACTTCAGAGATTTCTTCTTGTTTCAAAGGAAATGATTGATTTCTCCCTCAGCCCCCCACCCAGGGTGACTAACATTGGAGTAGTAATATTGCATGGTATAACTGAATGATTTCCACACTCATTTCAGTAGTAATTAGTCCAGTTTTGGTATTAGTTCAAAACTTACTAGTCAGTAATCATAAACTTTTACATCTTCAAAGCATGATACAAGTATTAATTATGTGTGGGCAATGTTACATTGTGCTTTGAAGTTAACACTTTCACATGCTACAGAACTAAAAGGTGGTGCACTATGTAGAGGAAAAAGATGTTATCTTCATGGTAGGGTGAATCATCTAGAGAGCAAGTAATTGGGAAAACAAACAGACTTGTAAAAGTCATTGTCAGAGATGAAAGCATTTACTTGTAAATAGCATAGTGCTTGGGAGTGCTGGTTATGGATCAGGACTTGGTGTCATTAATGTTGTGTTCAAGTTTCATTCTGTCAGCTCAGAGTGAAAAACCATAGCTGAATTAGAAATCAAATTCAATGTTGTTTTAGTTTCAAGCAGTTTGTTTTCTCAGGCAGCAGTGTAATCCATGGAAGAGAATTAAATTTATCAGGGCAGTGGCAGTGTTAGTAATGCAAAATCTGGAAGTGTTCACCATCCCAGGCTGCAGTAAAGGAAACCTCACTCTCTGAAAATGTTAGAAAATATGTATGAAGGAGTAATGTGGACAATAAATTTTTTTTTTATTCTACTGTAATGTAAACACCTAACTGCTGCCATTTTCACACACAGGTAATTAATATTCAAGCAAGTAAAATTCAAAATTAAAATACAGTTGCTTCTTAAATATGTACTTACATCTATCTTCCATATTATCTGATGGATTAGCTAGCCTATACCTTTGGTAATTTAATTGTCTGGGATTGCTGGGCAAGTTGTATGCAACTAAACTCATTACCCTTAAATCATTGATAACTTGTTTTCAATATATGCTAATGTTGGAAACAATCATATTTTCATTTCTACACAAAACTTTACAGTTTATGAGATGCCTTTTAAAAAAAATTCTAAAAATGTAAACAAAATCAAATGTTATGGACAAAAAAATTAGTTTACCTTGATACATTATATCATTAAAATGAAGGAACAGTTTTTGAGAGAATATGAAAAAGGTATTTATCCTGTCTGCAGGATGTGAAAATGGGTCAATGCCACTACTGTTAGCAAGTTATCTTTTCCAAAATGTGTAAAAAAAATTAAGTATTATTTTACCTTTTTTAAAAGAACTAGTGGATGTTGTGAGGCAGAAATCACCCTTCAGACTTCGCTCTCAGGAAGATGATCAGCTGGCATGCATCCCTTCCTAGATGTGAAGGATCTGGGGCATGAATCACACAGTCCTGTGGGAAGAATTGTAGTAGCAGGCAAGCCTAGAGGGAGGACATTTCATTGATTGCTTTAACTGTGTTTTTGCTTTACCGATGTGCAAAAGGGATTGAAAATTGGACCTTTCCCTAAAATGAAATCTCTAGTATTGACTGTGATACAATAGCATATTTAAAAGTTTCTCCCTTATGGACACAGGATAAAGCTTCTGAATGCTGAAATAGAGTTTTCATACATGTCTGTGTTGGGATATATTTTTGTAACCTGCCTCAGTGGTCTCTATATTCCAACCCAGAGGGGCAATTTATTCCTCAAATTTAGTAGTTTTTTTAATTTGGTGCTGAAAATAGTGGATTTTTTTATGTGAAAAAAGGACATAGGAAATAGTGACATGATAACTTGTTTTTATGGATTATGTATTAAGGACACAAAGTAGCAACACAACTCAACCCTTATGTTCTGTGTACTTAATTTTTGGAAATTCATCAGCTGATGAGATCTGAACATAAGGAGAGTTCCCAAGATGTGGTAAATCCAAAGGGAAAAACCTTGGCTACTAGAAGATGAATGTGTTAGAGAGGGAAAAGAACAGTCTTAATAAATTGTGTGTATTCTTCCCTTTGCATGTAACCTTGTCTCAAAAGGAAAAACTTACAAAGACAAAGGGATGTGGAGGAAAAGTCTCTTACTAGGATGCAGTTGGCTACCTGTTGGATTTGATCTGCCTTTGAAATCCAAAGGGCAAGCATTGCTCTTTGAATTTAGTTAAATAGAGCTTTGAAAGTGTAATTTCACACCACCAAAATTCTTTCATAAATAAGTGATTTCTTTACTTTTGGTTTTGTTTCTCTGGGATTATTTGAAAATTTCTGCAGTTAGTCTCTGATCAGAATCTCGCCTGGAAAAAATAAAAATGATAAACTGAGTTGTAGCTATCTTTATTAATGTGAGATGGAGACAGAAAGGTAAATTATTTGCTTAGTGGGATATCTATTCTATGCACAGCACACTTCTCATTCCCATTGTTGATTTATTTACTGATTCCTATTCTTTTAAAGTGATTAATAGTGGGAGGGAGAGAGTGTTCTTTAACACCTGAATAACTTCTGAGTTTCCCTACAGATTGTGATCCATTGGAATTTTTTCCATGCGTCAGTTAAATGTGGTGTTATACAACGTGGACATCAACCTTCCCATGAAAGAAGGAAGAAGCACCCGAGGTGTAAAATGAGGGAAGGACACTTGAAATTAAACCACTGGCCACTGAAATGAAATCCTTTAAGGGAGAGAAGTGAAGACGTGCAGTTGCATGGAAGGTAGGACAATCGAGGGGTCATTGGCCCTCTCGGTTTGCCGTTAATGTAACTCGCACGGCGTTGGGTGGGACGGGGCCCGGCAGGTGCCGCAGCCGCCTCAGCAGCAGCAGCAGCAGCAGCAGCAGGGTCCGTGCCGTGTCCGTCCCGCTGCCGGGACTGGCCCTGCCGGCAGGCGGCTGTCGAGCCCAGGAAATGGCTTTCGGCTGCGGCTGCCCAAACTACTGAGAGGGTGACCTGAGCCGCTCTGTGGGGATAAGGGGTGAACCAGTTCTAAATTAAAACTCACTGGGGAGATTAAACAGTAACCTGGGATACCGAGTGTGTTCAAATGTTAAGGCAGATTTTGCACAAGTACACATACCTTTGTTTCTGATTGTAATTCAAAGTCAGATGATGGTAAAATACTGCTTAGCACCCTAAGCAGTTGTACTTAGCACCCTAAGTATTGCTCACCCTTGAAAATGGGTGATGCTGATCCTTTGCTACACATTCATCCACTATTCATTTTTCTACAGATTGAGTTAGTACCATGACAGTCTCCATCTTTCAGTATTGATACATACCTCAGTCCATACACTCTGCTTGAAAGCTGCTATTGATGCTGAGAGCAGTGACTGCTCAAGTTTTAGATTACTATCTCAAAGCTAATAATCTTTATGCCTGTAGATAATATGGCAATGAGAAAAACAAAGACTGTCAGAATTCACCATGGCTGTACTTAACTCTGCACATTAGATACAGCTTGATGTTCTTTTAATTTAAAGTAACGTGCATGGAAGGGGTTGATGGCAGAATGGAGAAGACATGGGTTAGGTGAATTGGAGGTAACAGAAATTAAGGTAGCAAAGCCCTGGCATTTATGGTTATGTTTTGATATAATTCTGAAGAAATGTTCAATGGAAGCAAATGGATTTATAGTATTCAAGCAGGCAATGCAAGCATTAGAGAGTTGAAAATCATATTTTAAAGTCATGATTTATGGGTATATCCTGATATTTTGTGATTGTCCAGCCTCCAGGTTGGGATGCAGTTTATATTATTGAAAGGAAATGCTGAATTATCATGTCATAGTCTTGTTTCACTGGGAAAAAAATAAATTCCTGTGAAATGAGGCTGTTTGTACTTATAATATTGCTAGTTGATGCTGATTGACAACACATTTTCTCTGCTACATATGGTATGGAAAGATGTGCTCTTGGCTATAGTGCAGGCAAAAAAAAGTGAGCACAGGATATTTTGTAAAAGCAGATGGAAGTTCTCATTTTCCTCCTATTTATAGCTGATGTATGTAGTGTCCTTTCAGTTCTGTTATCCACTCACTGTTGAGGTATTTCTGTTTGCTGAGATGAGAGGGGAAAAAAGAGAAACAAGCCTTTCTTTTGCTATGTAAAATGCATTTCAGTACAGGAACTGGACTAGAAAATATGGAGAGGTCCAGTTCTTCCCACAAAAATTAAGAGATAGGAGAAAAATTAGAGTTAGGTCATTCTAAGCACTGGCTGAGTTTGCACTAATAAATGAAGTTTTCCTTCTGCCTTGAAGCAGGAGTGGTGTGGTCTAACTAATATAGTTTCCTGGTAATTTTCTGCTTTAAATAAAAAATAAATCAGTACTCAGAGTAAAACCCTACGTTTATTTTGCCTAATAGTTGAAATAGGAAGCGAGTGGAAGTAAGTCTCTAGGCAGATGCACAGCTCCCAGTGCTTTGCATACTGCTGGTTATGGTTAACCAGCCTCTGGGAGACGCAGGAAGTCTGTGGGGAGCTCGGCACAGGCTGAAGTGTCAAGACACCTATTCTTTTGTCTCAAAGTATTTCCTGAGCTGTGAAGTAATGATTACCCACTCACCACATGGAAGTGTTATGAACATCAGTATTTTCTAAAATTACAGCACTTGGAGTGCTGGTGATGGGAGAATACATGTGTAAAGGAAGGAGAGAGCTAAATTCTTTTGGTTTTGAAGCAGGAGATAATACGGTTTTTGCAACCCTTCTTTTTTTTTTTTTTTTTGTGGAGTAAAAATCCAATTTTAATATGACAAAGAAGACTGCTGGCTAGCAGAGAAAAGGATTAATGGCACCTCACACTGAGACAGAGATATTTGGAAGTAATTTGTTTGGTCCTGCTGAGTTTTGTGGCAGTGGAAAGCTAAGCTGCTTCTGTCTTTAGAAAGTGTGCCCACGGGGAGTGCCAGACAGCTTTTCTGCTACTCCAAATTAATGATGCAGATTGTTTTTCTGCCAAGATAATATCCTTAGGTACACTTGGAAACTCAAGTAGATTCTGTTGAAAAGTGAACAGAATTAACAAAATACACAACTACTGTAATTATTAGACTTATGTGGATTCAGTCCAAAAGCAGAATTGGGCAGTTTTCTTGTAAAGCTTGCATTAATGAGTCAATGATGGGGGAAACAGCTAAAATATAAAAGTAAATTCTCTAAACTAAAAGTAAGTTGTCATCATCTGCCAGAAGAAGCTAGTGGTTTACAAGGATACTAGAACAATGCAATCTATCATGAAGCCTTTGCTGCATGTAAAATTACTTGAATGTGTCTTTAATGTGTTCTTGAGTCCCTTTAGCTGCATCCCCTTCTCCAACTGATGATTTTAAGGATGTGACTAGAAGAATAAAAGTCTGTAGGGTAACATTTGTTTAATTATTTCTAGGCCTAGGGCCAGTTGCATTCCCCGATAATGGAAACAACGTCAAAATTCTAAGTGATTAATTTTAACATTTATGGCAATATCCCACAGAGATGTGGCAGACTCTTCCCCTTGTCTTATAGCTCGGTCATTTCACATCCTGAACTGCTAAAGGAGGAGAGCATAGCTCAGTATTTATTTGGGAATCTCCTAAAGCAAGAGTGTGCTTAAGCAGGAAAAGGAGGTAAGAGTGACTGATGTCAGACTTCTCGCTAAGCCGGAATGGTAAGTATATGCTGCTAAGACTTCTGTTTTCTTTCTAATGAATTAAAATTTGTTTCAGTCACATGTTCATAATAGATTGTTCATTAATTCCAAATTCTGCGATAATTTGTCTAAATGCTTTTTGTCTCTAACCTCAAATCAATTACCTGTGTAGGTTATTGTGATGAGCTATGATCTTTTCTTTACTGATTGATCTTTAGTTAAGTAAAGGTGAAATGCATGTATCTATATATGTACCTGATACATAAATGTGCTTCCATTTTTGGAAGAAGTATGGGTTAAAAGCAAACTAAAAATCAGAAAGCAATCTTGAAAATAGTTGTGCCCATATTTAAATTCAAACACTTATAAAACCACTGATATATATTGGGAAGAAAAAGGCTTTGCATTTGACTTTTTGGAATCGTCTTCATCCTTTGAGGCAGATTTTGTGCTAATTCTCTACAAAATGAGAATAGCAATGCCTGTAGAAACACTAGGTTGGGTCCCAGAAACAGTATGCTATTGTATACAACTTCTAATCAGCCTGACTTTCCAAGTCTAACTGTTAACTTCCAAAGATGAATAATTAGCCAGACTGCAGTGGTGCTCTGGTGCAATGATAGTGTCCTGTTCTGGTGCTAGCTTGTTCAAAACCTGCTCAGGAATATCTTTTGATTGCTCCTCTTTATGGTGTACATATGCTCTCAAAAGGCAGGTGTAGCCCAGAGGCTGCTGTGATAACACCTGTCCTAATTTACAGAGTATTCCAGAGCAGCCTCTCAATCAGTTCTGGAGGTTGTGAAGCTACTCAGAATCTTTGGAACATCCTCCAGCCCCCAGTGTTTGCTTTCCCTTAGAGTTTGTAAAGGTGTTTATGGGCGAGAGCTGCCTGGAAAGAATGAATCCTGTTTGCCATGGGAAAACCTCTCATTGCTAGAATTAGGCTTTTTAAGCATTACTGAGTAGCTAAATATTGTATTAATGTACCCATGATAGAGGCTGCAGTTCCCTTCTCCTAAAATGTCTACAAATCACCAGAAAGCATTTGATTTTGTTACATTGCTCTAAACAGAAAACAAATTCTGACATGTTGAGAATGTTGGCCTTGCACATTTTGCAGAACTAGAAGTAATTAGTTAATTCTTAAATTAGAGTTAAGTAAAAGAACCTGATGGTTCATGTATCAATCAACCAACCACAAATATAAATATATATATATTATGCATTGGAACTCTCTTGATGTATATTTAATGCAATGAAAGGCCAGTATTTAAATTTGAGTGCCAACTAAGTGCCTGATTTCTGAAGATCCATAGATTTACAATTTAGAATCAATTTTCCAGTAGATTAATTTCCAGTACTCTATTGGGGCTTCTAAAATTGAAAATTTTAACTCTAAAGTTGTTTTTCTAGGGTTCATTTTTAGATATCTAAACTGAAACAGTTGGAAATCTGAATTTTCCTGAAATGATCAGTAAGTGAAAAATCCTGTCTCTCCGAGAGCTGGCAACAAATTTCAAATTCACATCAGGATTCTTGCCTCTCGTGTTTAAAGGTTCAGTGTACATTTGTTTCTCAAAGTGACTCTTTAAAAAAAAAAAAAATAAAGTGCCATACCAGGCATCCAAAACCAAAGCTGCCCAGATCATTGTGTGCATTTATAAACCTTGCTTGGGACACAGTGGAGTATGGATTACTGTGAGATTAAAAAGTGTTGAAATGCCTCTTTCTAAAATTATTATATGTGCCTCAATTTATAGGTATTAATTTACTAGAGATACGTTGAAAACATATAAAATGAACAAATTCTTTTAATTTTTACTTAATTGTGTTTTGAACCAGTGTTATTTCATTATATCATCTGATTATTTACAAATTGTATCAAGATATGTGACAAGCTGGTAGCTAAGCAAAAGGCTGATTGATCTTTCCATCATTTAATGGACATTGTTTTTTCCTAATCCTGAAAGCCATGTAGATTGGGTGAATTCAAACATATAACTAAACTATAAAAATTATTAATGAATATGGGTTCTGCTTGCTGAATATTTTCAGTAATTTATCCCAGCTTATAAAAGTTATTTCTGAGCAAAAATTGAGAGGCAAATTAAGAAATTCATGCACCCAGAGGGGAATTTAATTCAGATGGCTTTCAAAACATTTGCTTTCTATTAGTAGCTTTATAACATTTTGGTGAAAAAATAATCTTTGACAAGGACTTAACACCTGTCCTTTTCTAGTTGCTGAGGAAACTCCCTGTTAGTCAATGACATGATTCATCCAAGTACTCAAAAAAGGGCTTGTTTCCCTCAGCTGCCAGCCTCACCTTTCCTAACACCTCAATTTGTGATTTACATATAGAGCTGTGATATAAACAATAGAAAAATCGTTATGTCTCTGTGTCGGCGCGGTGCCCGGTGAGGAGGGGGCGANCCCGGGGGGGGGGGGGGGGGGCCGGCCCCCCGCCGCTCCCGCCCGTGACTCAGCGCTTTGGGGAGGCGGGGATGCCTCGCAGCCGGGCGGGACACGAAGCCCGGGGGCCTCGCCACCGCCTCGTTAATGAGTAACAACGCGGCGGCCGCGAGGCCGCTCCGGGCGCGGCAACTTCGCCCCGCGGCCGCTCGAGGCTCCGGGGCAGCGCCGGCCGCTCCCGTCCCGGCCCC